>VZTE01003079.1:0-23863 GCA_013397775.1 Eulacestoma nigropectus | reverse complement strand
AATCATCAGGAACAGGGACAAATGGGGAAGGGGGACATGAAACAGGGACGTATCAGGGATTATTAGAACAAACTTTCCCCAGGGACTCCTCAAGCGCTTTGTTGATAGCTGCACACGGGGAGATACTTCCATACTTCTCGATCCCCCGCTGTGCTGAATTCTCCTATTTTATCTGCAACCCGGGTCCAAAGCTCTAAGCTCCACACCGTGTCTGGGGCTGTATGGGGGAAGTGGTGGAACACTCATCTGATAAAGCGCTTGAGAAGTCCCCTTGAAAACTTAACGTTCGATGTCACTGTCCGTAGTGAGAGTGGCGAAGAACGGCATGATCAAAGTTCAGGAAAAAGTGGATCCTTTAACTAATTATAAATCAGTTTATATAACTTAGTTCGCAAGAGTACCATAGTACTATTGGTCCCTTGATCAACCACCTCCTAGAATGATTGGTGGAGGCTATGCAACACCCGTTTGAAAATATTTTCCTCAGTGTACCATAACAACACTAACTGAACAACAGCAGGTGCAAAGATAAAGAATTAGTTTGCAAAATCGTCTTCACTGTTTTCGTCTAGTCTGCATGAGAAAGCAATGCTCTCACAGAACATTGAGAAAAAGCTGAATAATTTCTCTGCTTCTAATTTTTCAGCATCCATAGCTCCCACCCTCCAGGGTACCCACAACTTGGAGGAAAGCTTCCCGCTGAGCCTGGGACAACTTGTTTCCCATTTGGCTCATCTCCACCCGCCGCTGGGTTTAAAGAGAAAAACAAAACCAAAACTTGGGATCTGCCCCACCCTGAGAGAGACGCGTACCAGCGTCTGCTTGAGGCACCACTGGCTGAGGGGCACACAGCCGTCCACAAGGGCATGACCCGCCAAAGCTGAAAGGGCTGAGAGGCGTTACTTACCAGTCCTCAGGCTGTCCCAAAACGAAATGACCGGCAGGGTCCTCCTCCGAAGTACGGCCGATCTGCGGATTGCAGGTCACTGCCTGGTCCACAGGTTGCCGGCTGTCTCCTGGGGAGCAGCACGTTGGGGTTGCGGTGCTCAGCCTCGGGAGGGGAGACTGTCACCAAGGTGTAACTCCAGATAGGATCAAGGACACTCTCCAATCCTCAAAACACAGCTGGGGAAACTGAGGAAATCGCCCCACGGGCTGGGCGCCAGCTGACACGGCACGTGGCAAGACCACGGCTAGCAGGGTGGCCGGGCGACCGCATCCTTCCCAACTGCAGGCTCAAAGATGGCTGGTGCAGTCTGCAATGGCAGGAGGGTGCAGGAAGGTACACAAAAGGCTTCGTGTCACCCACGGATGAATAAGGCGCCAGAGTAGATAAAGGAGGCAGGAAGGGCTGTTCATAGGGTAAAACAGGAAAGGTTTATTCGGTGACAGGATCCAGGGGTACAGGTAGAGGGGGGCACAGAGAGGGGCTGACATGAGGTTTTATATGGCTACAGAAGGGGAGGGGTAAACTCTAAGAGCGAATCACAGCAAGGCATGTGGGGGGTACAGGGGCAGAGGAACTCTCAACAAACCAATGAGGCATAAGGGAGGCGGGGAGGAAAAACAGAGAGCCAATGGGGTGTTAAAAGGAGTAGAACATTCAGGAACATAACCTTATAGAGGGGGAGTAGGGAGGAGAGAAGAGGGATCAATTGAGGAGGAACAGTTTGCATGCTCTCGCAGGTCCTTGTGGTATCTCACTCTAATCTTGAGGGCTCGAGCCTGTGGCGAGGTCCAGCCAGCGGAACCTTTTCAGGGTGTGGGTCCCTTGCGGCTCAGACAGTCCCACATGGGACTGAACCACCGCAACAACTAGATTTCTATATCTGCATGTAAAATTCTTAAATAGGTGGTCAAGGTTTATTTAGGGCATTTGTGTTCCAGGAACACTAGAAAGCCTTTAAAGAAGTAAAGGTCTTATCCTCCTCATGTAGACTTTAAAATACAGTCCTGAGTAAATCAAGCCATTGCATAACTATGCCATAAAACACAGGAAGAAGAGATGTATTACATGAACTATCACTCAATTATTTTAAAAGTTCCTGTAACTGTGAAGAGAGCATCACTGGGTATGAAATTTAGTGAGGAACTTCCAACAACTTGTGCAGCTTTATGTCTGGAGTGCATCTTCAGGGCTTTTCAGTTCTTTGTTCGAGAGTGTTGGGTTTTAGGATTTTTCCTTTTGTTTCTTTCTCTCATGGAATTTTCTCCCATATGTTGCAAAGAGACAATAACGACCAGTACTTAAGAGAGACAAAAGAAGTTGCCACAGCTCAGGGGAAGGGTGTAGCTGGCTACTCTCTCTTTACCTGTGGGGTTTTCTCTTGGAGAGGCAGAGATACTGCAAGATTTGGGTTGGGGGAAGGGGCTGGGTGCAGCTCCTCGCTCTCTCTCTATCGCTGTTGGCTTTGGAGGAGGACGGTCAAGCTGCTGCTTACTGGGGGGGAATTTGCTGCCACCACCAGAGCCCAGCCCTGTCCTGCTTCTTCTGCTGTGGGTGAGCCTTTGCTTGTGAGAGCAGCCACTGAACTGGGACCTCATTAACAACCTACCTCGAAAAAAAAAGGACTTTCCTGCTCGGGTGCCTCTGGGGAAACCCCGGGACCCTGAGCCCTTTCATCCTCTAAGGGAGCCTCTCCCTGCCATGTTTGGGAGCCAGGCTGCCCCTGCCCAGCTCCCCCATGCTTCTGCTACTGCTCTGAAGTTTTTTGCTACACTATAGCCACTCAGCCCCCTGCCTGCTGGGATGCCCTGCAGCACCTGCTACAGCTGCGTAGGCTCTCATATATCTCATTTATTACTCTGGGATTTTTGCTTGCCTCTGCCATTCCATAGCTTGCTGCTTCCGAGGTTCCTGCTACAGCTCATTATGCTGTCCAGAGGGGCACCAGGATCGGCTGCCCCGGGGGTTTGTAAAGGAAGCCCCTTTTCCATCCCACAGCGCCCCTGCCGGCTGTGACCGTAACTGCACCAAAGGGGAAGTTGCTTGGCAGCTGAGAGAAGGCTGCTGCTGGGTTTCTGGTTTTGTTTGTTGTTGCTGCTGTTGTTGTCATTTGTTTGCCTTGTTATATATACTAGTTAAAAACTGTTATTCCTTTTCCCATATCTTTGCTGGAAAGCCCCTTAATTTCAAAGTTATAATAACTCGGAGGGAAGGGTGTCAAATTCTCCATTCCAAGGGAGGTTCCTGCCTTCCTTGGCAGACACCTGTCTTTCCAACCAAGACAGATTTTGGCGCCCAATGTGATGCCTGAGGGCATTGAGTGGAAGGAACACCTACAAGAAAAAAAAGAAGAAAATGTTTGGGACTTTTTTTGAGAGATTTCATTGTGCTTGAACAACATAGGGCCAAGATTTATCACACTTAAATATCCCATCTGCTTCCCTTATAGTAAATCTAGAATTATCACCACTTGTCATGGGTTGAAACTGAGTTGATTGACAAGCTTTTAAGCCAATGCACTTTTGCGAATTTTGCATATTTAAACTCCGTGCAAGGGCAGGAAGTTTCTCTCTTGTTCCTGGTCACCTGGGGGAGGGGGGGGGCTCCTGCCTGCCCCCCTCACCCCTCTCCCTTCCCCCAGAGCTGTGGGCAGCTAAACTACCCATGGACTGCCTGATAGCCGAATCCATCCGTCTCGGCTTCTGGAGAAATCAGGAGGGGCCTCCCCTCCCCCATCATGCAGCCCAGGGGAACTTCCTCTCTCCCCCTCATGCAGCCCGCGCAGACCCAGCGGGACCAGCGTAGCCTCCTTTTCCAGCCTGCACAGCTCGCACCAAACTGAACATCAGTGCAGCCCATGAGGAAAAGACGTGAGGGAAAAGAACATGGCAGCTGCACAGTCAGGAGAAAGTGGAAGTAAGTCACGTGAGATGACGCTGAGATGGCGGCGGGAGAAAAGGGTGTGTGCGTTCTGGCGCGAATCTTAAAAGCCGTTCTAGCAGCTGCAGAAGACTGAACTCTTTAAATCATTTTAAAGTATGGGGAGATGAAAATCCATGCCTGTGAGAATTTATGTTGCAGCCTGTGAAGATGTAAGAGAATGCCTATTGTGAATGTAGTTGTGAAGCAGCTTTTAGAGGTTTGTAAAGAAGCAGATAAGCCCTTGTGTTTAAGCTAGAATAATTCATGTTTTAAAAGAAATTGGAAGCAGAGAACCTTTGTGTTTGGGCTGGAAGAATTCATCTTTAAAAGGACTTGTAACCCCATGTNTGGGAGAGATATTTCACTTCAGTAGATAGTTTCCGGGTGGACTACTGAGTTTGTGAAGAAATGTCCATGGCATCAGCAGAAGGGAACCATTTTCCCTAAGAATAAGAAAGAGACTTTTAAGGACTGCAACACTGACCAAAATTGTTACCTTTTGTGCGAGGTGGTAAAAGGAGAGGGGAGTGCTGGAGGGAGAAAAAGGGAGGGGGGAAGGAGTTTTTGCTTGGAGAGTGCTGGAGGGAAGAGAGTTTTGCTCTACCTTCTTATTATTTCTTGTTACTTTTAACTCTGTTAGTAATAAACTTCTTTACATTCTATGAAGTTTTAGGCCTGCTTTGCATTTCTTCTACTCCTTATCTCACAGAGTGAAATAGATGTGATCAAACCACTACACCACTTCCAGAAGATAAAGACTTTCTGTTCTTCCTATTTCAGTGTTGTAGCCCCAATCCAGCCAGAATAAAATCAAGCCATTTCACTATCTATGAAATTATCATAGAGTCATAGAATGATTTGGGTTGGATGGGAACTAAAAATTATTCGGCTCCAATCCCCTGCCATGGGCAGGGACACCTTCCACTAGACAAGATTGCTCCAACCTTGTCCAACCTGGCTTTGAACACTTAGAAGGATAGGGTAGTCAGAGCTTCTCTGGGCAACCTGTGCCACGGTCTCACTATCTTCATCATGAAGAACTTCTTCCTAGTATCTAATCTAAACCTACTCTCTTTCCACTTTGAAGCCACTTTCCCTTGTTCTGTCACTATGTGTCCTTGCAATAAATTCCCTCTTGTTGTAGACACCCTTTAGGTACTATGAGTTCTCCCCGGAGCATTCTCTTCTCCAGGCTGGCAAACCCTGAGTCTCTCACCATGTCTTCATAGGAGAGATGATACAGTCCACTGATCATTTTGGTGGCCTCCTCTGGACTGGCTCCAACACTTCCATGTCCTTCCTGTGCTGGGACCCCAGAGCTGGATGCAGCACTGCAGGTGGGGTCTCAGCAGAGCAAGGCAGAGGGGCAGAATCCCCCCCTCCCCTGCTGCCTATGGGGCTTTGGATGCAGCCCAGCACACAGTTGGCTTTCTGGGCTGCAAGAGCTCACTGCACGGTCATGTTGTTCTTCTCATCTACAAACACCTTCAAGCTTTCTCCTCAAGAGTTCCGTCAATCCAGTCTCCACCCAGTCTGAGCTGTGATTTCACAAGTCTTGTGAAAAATGGAAAGGCCTGACTATTTAAGATGTAAAGAAATGTCACTGAGCTTCAGAAATATTCTACTTTTTGTTCTGAGAATGAAAAGTCAAAATGTCAAGTTCAAAAATCAGTAATATTTTCTGTTTTCGTATTTGGATTGTTAGGTATCACAATGGTGTAGAGAAATGACAGCGTATTTCATAATAATCACCGCCATCTTACAACCACTCTAATAATAGCATGGAATAGTGTAGAGTTGAGATTTATGAGAATATCACACAGACAATTTCACTAAGTTTTGTAAACACTACAGACCACGTCTCTTATTCTGTATTTGTTCTGTCATATAGTGATGGTACAAAATAAATTACTACAAGATATGAAGACATTTGAAGCAAAATAAATCAACAAAACATGTTGTGGTGCATCAGCCCTGCATAAGGCTGATGGATGAACCACCAACTCATGGCCTGAAGCAAATACAGTGGTGGGATCACTATGAGCCAGACAATCTGACAAGTTAGAGTAATTTACTCTAAAGCACCTCTTCTGATTGTCAATCACCTGTTTCAGAGGTTGGTTCATGAGTTCTCCTCCCCCTGATATTATCATATGCATTGCCTCTGCGCTGAGTTGTCAATCTCCCTAAGTTGCAGGAAAGTTCTCTGTTCTTCAGTTCCCTATTGGTTGTATGTTCTCCTGCCCCTCCTTCCTCCTTTTCCATTAGACTGTATCCCTAAACTCCTCCCAAACCCCACCTCCTTTCCTCAACAGGATTGGACCATCTGAGTTTCCCCGCCTATTGTCAGCCCTGTACAAAACCCCGTACCCTCCTCAGATTTTTGCTTTTTGACCCCGCTTTCTTCGGATAATAAAATCCTGTCTGGAGCACTGCACAAGAAGCCCTTCCAAGTCGCTTTGCTTTCGCCGTTCCTCCTCTGCAGCGCAGGGTTGAGCCAGCACCCGACCATCAGGAGCTGGGTGTGAGAAGCCAAGGCGGACTGCCTCCGAGGCAGTACCTGGGAGCGGGCTGTTGGGCCAGTTTTATCTGGGCACTGTGCCTTTGCCTGGATCTCTCGGTGCCACACGGCAGCTCCTCTCACACTTCCCTCAACCCAGAACACCGTGCCTCGGACTTGCACAGTGACTCATTTGAGACAGGAGTCATTCTTGGACAGCTGCAAGCGACGCAGCAAAAATACACTATATGAAAGTTATAAATTAGAATACTACTCACTTATGCTTCATATTTTACCCTTGGTTTTTCAGCAGAAGCCCACACTGAAAGATGAAAATACAATGTGACATTGATATTTAAATTACAAGAGGAAGTGAATATGAGAGCTTTAGAAAAGCCTTTTCAATGTAATTGTCTCTTGAAGATCTGCAAGATAAAGGATAGGAATGAAGATCAGAATAGGGTTAAATTAAGCAAAAAAATAGCAACTTGCTGTCTTAAAAAGAATAAGAATGATAGATTCTTATTAATGTTAGGAAGTATACCGAAAGTTCTAAATTTGACATAATAAGTAGTGAATACTGTACTGTAATACTTGCAGACATTGCTGTATTTAGCTCTTTAGGAACACTCTGATTTCTTCCGCCCCATGTATTTCCTTCATGATAAGTAATACTAAAGAAATGCTTTTTATGTTGGAGGGTAAAAGGGATGTTTTTTAACATTTATGCCTATTGGTGTTTGAATTCCTGTGCTGATATGAAGACCCTAATTGAATATCATGCATATCTTAGCAGCATTTGAATATTGATGCTGCTGAGGAACAGGATCAGGAAGTTCTAATTACATAAATTTTAGCCTATTTCACCATCTGAAATCCTTACAGATGGATCAGGAAGGTCAGGACCCTGAGGTTCTTATACAGCCAGCAGGTAAGCAATTCACTGCACTGAAATGAGATTCCCTAAATATTAACTTGAAGATCGAGTCAAACTGCTCTATAAAAGTGAAAGAAATGCTGGAAACTCAAAATCCTATTTCATTATTATGAAATAATGAGGATTACGAAATATTATGAAATATTATGAAATAATAGGATTATAAATATGCCAGGTCCCAACAAGAGAGGGAACAGATGAAGATAAAAAGGAGTTAAGGAGGTGTGCAGAGCTAAAAGATCTGCAACTCAAGACAGCTGACTCTAGGAAAGAGAGAAGGGACTCCTGGAAGTAGAGCAGGGTATTTAATAATGTCACTTTATGTATACAAATAATTTCAGTAGATTTCTCACCATGATTCATTCGTATTTTTAGGGCATGTATCTGGGAATGCTGTTCACTTTCAATGTTGTTCTACAATTGCTTCTCAGCCATTACTATACAGGAGTATAAATTCAGCTGTCTGCATGTTCAAAGTAGAAAAAAGGAATCTGAAAAAAAAGAAATGATAAAATGTTCTTTTGCTAGCAAAACTCAGGTTTTCAGCTAGTATTCACTGCTGCTTTCCTGCTTCCATGCTGTTTTTTAATGGAATCAAGATGTTTTGCTCATTTCCAGACCTTAAAGGCAAAGATTAGTGGGTCCTTGCTGTTTCCTCCACTAAGGATAAGAAGTAAAAAGACTTTCAAGTTCACATGAAGACTTTGGAATTTCTCTTTGATCCAGACACTTATGATTTCAAGGAAAGTTGTGTTTAAATGAGCTTGTGGATTAACGCCATGCACTGCAGGTAACTTCTAGAAGATTCTAATTTTTTTTTTTTTTTTTTCAGAAAGGAACCCAGCTTGCTTTGGTGTCTGGACATAAAATAAATATTTGTTTGCTGCATGTCACAAAAGCGTATAAAAAGACCTAGCTTTGATTTAAACACATGAAAAGTGTTTGCTTTTGAGTCACAGGGAAGGAAAAAAATCCAATGAAAGAAAATAATAAGTTGGAGTTGTGAATATGTTTGTGTTTATTGAAGTTCTCCATAAGTATTACTTCTGGATTGAAAGTAGGTCTACACAATAAAAAAGTAAACTCTTACACGTGATATCTAAACAGACAAGAATTTTGAAACTGGTGCCAGATTGGATCAGGTGTCAATTAGAGAAATAAGATGTGCTTTCTTCATTATATAATTCAGTTTGACATGTATAAAATTACAGTTACATTATAAAACAAATTTGAGTTTGACTCTAATTTGACTTTTCTAAAATACAAATAAGGATTTGCAAATTGCTTTCATAAGTTGTATGACTATAAAAGCTGTTTTCTACATTTTTAAGTAAATTAGATGAGTCATTTTTCAGAGCTTCAGCTAAAACTCATGACAATTTTAAGTTCGGGGATTTTTTGGTGACACTTATCTGTAACCATGCTTTTTTGGCAAATTTAGGAAAATTTTGTCAAAATCTTCTCATATTAAAATATCTATTTTAGTTATTATAATATTAATGTGTCAAGTTTAAAATCCTAAAAAGGATTTTTTAAAACATTATTTAATAACAGATTGATAATTTTTTCCAAGGACAAAATGAACCCTTTAAATTTTCTTAAACCTAAGCTACTTAGGTTTAATATTTTTATTTTTTTTAGAAAGAAGGCTGTATGAACCTTTATTTCAGGGGATTTGTGCAAGACTATGTTTAACCCTGCCATAAGAATAAAAAAGGTTACCATATTTCAGTAAATCCTTCAGTTTACTGACCATCAAAATAATGCTTCCTAAATGTAGGGGACAGACTTTTTACTTCATCTGATACTTGCTGGGTGCAGCAGAGCAGGAATGTGGAGGAGTGAGTTATGGAGAGATTTCATGGCCTGTGTTCCAGTGACCTTGAGCTTGGCAGAGTTTAAAGCCGGGAATGCTGTGCATGAGCTGGAGCCATCCTCCAGAATACACAGTGGTGCTTTGCCAATACACTGAGCTGTCCCCAGCACAGCCCCTGGTGAAAGTTCCCGGAGAGCCTTTTACATCTGGTTTTACTGGGATGTAAAGCCCTTGGTCCATCAGGAGTCACCAATGGAGAGAGGGAGTAGCTTCCTGGCTCTCTGCTGTCAGTGCTCTGACTTCCCAAGAGCTCAGATATGTTGTCTCATGCTGGTTTTTAGCATCCAGCAATGAGCTATGTGGAATGGGAAATTATTATCAATAACAGACATACTTTTAATTTTAGAGGAAGGGAGAGAAAGCCAGCAGAAATAGGTTTGGGGCAACAGCAAAAATTACTAGTAACATACTTCATACAATTTTACATTTTCTGTCATTCTCTCTAA
The DNA here is from genome assembly GCA_013397775.1 of Eulacestoma nigropectus. Lineage (NCBI taxonomy): Eukaryota > Metazoa > Chordata > Aves > Passeriformes > Eulacestoma > Eulacestoma nigropectus. Next base: position 14,236 of record VZTE01003079.1, on the reverse strand, counting down.
TTTTTTTTCAGTGCTTTCTCTGCAGATTTTCCATCCCACTGGATTGTGATATAGCTACAATGTGTTTCTGATTTTACATTATATCACACTGACAGTTCATAAAGTGTAAAATATCAGGCATTTTGGTAGGACATTTAGCTTAGTTCTGACTTTGGGTGGAATGAAATATGTTCTGTTAAAAAGGGAATTTATGGAGGTAATCACCTGGAGTGATCTTTTTCAACAGAACTCTTAATTTCACACCTTGTTCATTTTGAAATAAACCTTTACTAAAGGCATGTTGTCGATAGCGAACTGCAATTTTTTCTGCCAAGGCACCTAAACTATTGCTGTGTACAAATAAGTGGGATACAGAATCAGACTATTAAAAAGTAAAATTGTGTCAGTTTGGCTCACAGGTGTCACTGCTCAGGCTATGACATGGAACAGGTTCAGTGAATATATATCTTTTTCACAATTTTGGTTCCAAGCTGTAAATTTCTTTGTATTTCTGTAAGATAAGTCTCCTGATGTGTGCATTTTGTGCTGATTTCTTTTCTTTTCTTTCTTTTTTAATTGCGTATATTTCTGTGAAGAAAAGACACTCTGTATCTATATATGTCAAAGGACAGTAAAAAGACATATATCGTTTTTGTACTTACAGGTGCAGGTGCCCAAGAGCTGCAAGAGGCTGCTAGGTGGTCTCTGAGCTCTGCAGCTATGATAGTGGGAAAGACAAAAGGGAAAAGGGGAATAACATAAGGAACACCAAGGTCAATGGAGGAGATGCCCCATTTTACTCTTTACTATGTATGCATGTGCTTAAGTAAACACATAGTTTTTCTAATTTTTACTGTTCCAGAATATTTTCTTAAAAATTTAGTATAATCACAGTGTCAGTAGAAATGGTCACTTCTGACAATATTGACCATTCTGTCCTGCTGAAAACACAGGATTCTTACAATCTGAACAAAATGAGCAATTTTCTCTAAGGAGCTATTACCTGGAAAAGCATGTATTTCTAAGTTGCTCCTTCTTTTTCAGCCTGTAACTTACACTAAGCACTTCAAAGTGTCTTTAACTTTGAATAAAGGAGCAGTGTAGTAAACACCTCTCGGCCTTCAACAGGCTTTCCCTCGGCCGCGGATGCGAGCTCGAAGGGCCCAAGAGACTGCCGCAGTGCAGAGGGGTCTCGAGGACTGGTGCGGATAGCTCGCACAGAGCTGGAGCTGCTCCAGGTGAGATGCCTGTCAGGTGCGGTGATAAAAGAGGCAAAGGAGGCGAAGGATCGCAGAAGGGGGTCTCCCCGTGTTCTCCTTTATTAGGGAAAAGGACGAAGAGCTCCAGGAACGAGAGGTCGGAGGGAGAACTCTGCAAAACTGAAAGTGTGCAAGAGGTTTTGAGGGAGGCGAGAACTGGGCGGGGGAAGGGGATACAGCCAATGGGTGAGGGGTAAGGGGGAGGGTACAGGGTTCTGGGGCCCAATAAAATTAACCGAGGGGAGGGTATAACAAACACCAACCAATAGAACACCGAACTTAGCAGAACTTTCTGGAAGGTGGGGTAGGTCCTAGACTGGGGTGCCACCCTTGGACTCCTCCTCAAAGGAGGAGTCTTCCACCTCCGAGGTGGAGTCTGCCTGAGTGACAGTGGCAGCAATGGGCGAGGGGCCTCCCACAGAGCAGCTTCACTGTGTGTGGAAGGCTTTGGTTCAGACACTCATGCACACCATAATCTGCAGGAACGTGTTGTGATCATCACCATATTTCAACAAAAATTGCTTTCATTGAGCACACGAGCTTGATTTTTAACCATGTATTTAAATATTCTCATGCCAGATCATCTGTTATGCAGCTCAAGTAGCCTAATTGTGTCATCAGTGGATTTTAAGATTTAACTTCATGCATGGAGAATATCTGCCTACATGAAACTGGGAAGAGAACTTACAGTTTGATATATAATACAAAATATTAATATGTTACATATCAGTACTCTTTGATACATTAATTTCTCTGTCACTGGGTTTGATTTCTATATTTTTTGTTTGTAATCTTGTAAAAAGCACTTTTGACGAGAGCTTATGTGTATCCTAAATTGAAGTGAACTTTAATTGTGCTTTTTCAAATTCTGATTATAACTGTCATTACAGAAATTTAGCATATTATTAAAGTTTTTATGAATGAAAGAATATATTCTCAGAGGTTCTCTATTTATGTTATGGTCCATAACAATACAATAGTTTCAATCATCTGCTTTAGACATTTTGACTTATCAGGTAAAATGTATCCAAACAAATTCAGAGAAATATTTCTTCTTTTTCTGTTTTTTTCTTTTAATCATCTCACTCTGCTAATTACTGTAGGAGAACAAAGGGAACTAGACTGTTCAATCTTTGGCTTAGCATAGGAATAAATTATTGTCCCATTGCAGTGCATATTGAATATTTCAAAATAAAAGCCTCAGATAAATGGACATTTTAGTTAACAAGCAGTATAACTTTGCAAGCATTACATTTATGAAAGTCATATTGAGGACCGTAGTACAATGTATTTAACCAATTGCTATGGTACAGATATACATAAAGCACTTGATTTCACCCATATATTACATACCACCATCAGCCTTTTGTGTACTTTGAAAGTACCATATAAAAAGAGTAAAGATGTTAGAAAATATTAGATATTAAACACAGTAACTGTTCATGTGGTTGAAAATTGGGCAAATATGATATTGTATTTTAATTTATGCAGTGGACACTGAATATTAAGAGGATTTTCTCACATATGCTCTCATGTATATTAATTCTTTATGGTGCAATGATAAAATGAAAGGCAGTCTGAAATTTAACCAGTTTGAGGGGGAAAAGTGACTGGTTCTCTAAAATTAGTTCTGATTGCCTTGGCAGGAATTTACTTCTACTTGTTCCTTGGGAAAAGAACTGAGTAAGAGCGTGATTTAAATGATAATTGGTCTTAATTTATAAAGTATATGGGTCCTATTTAGAAAAATAATTTCACTTATCTTCTGGGAGTTAAAACCAGCTTGCTATGCCAAGATGGATAGCATTGGTACTGAAAACAGGTGTCACGATACTATGACACAACCAAGTTTCTGAATCCCAACTAGAAATATGCAGGCATTTCTTTGTCTTTCTTCATGAAATATGCGAATAGTTCTATTTCATTAAAAAGGTTTGGCACTTTATGTATTTCATAGCAGAAATCCAACCAGTAATCCATAGAACCCTAAACAATAGGTACAAACCCTGATGATAAAAAGGTGGCTGGCAGGTTTGCCAGGGAAACTAACTCGAGGCAAAAGTTGTCCATAATTGTAGCTCTCCATAGGGTATATGCAAATGTTTGGAAAGAATTAAGTTATGGAATTATACATTTAAAATCAGTAAATTTTCATCAAGATATAAGTAGTTTTGCAAGGGAAGCGTGGACTTACCACATGGACCAGTAATACCTTGTGTTATTTGGAGACACTGCACCAGATGAGCCCGTTCTAGTGAGTCACTGAGCCACAGACATCACATCCTTGGTTTTTGTTACCATGATGGCACAGAGGATGATGCACCACTCGATGTCTTAGTCTAGTAGGGAGGTTATACATGCCCATCCCTGACAGAGCTCCTCCTACTGCAGCCCGCAGGCTGGACAGCACTCAGGCAGTGGTCTCGCTGCTGCATGGTGAAGCTCCTCCTGGCCCTGGAGGATGCCCAGTTCTGGAATGATTGGGCAGATACTCTGTTCCTTTCTGCTTAGGAGGCAGGTTGATTCACTGTTTCAAATGACTGTACTATAAAATTTTATCCCCAGGCTTTGGTTCACTGCCTTAAGCACTGTCATTAACAATACATTTTGGCTGTGTTATATGTGGCTAGATTTGCCTCCCCTTGGGAGGCAAAACTAGAACAAATCACACACACACAACCCCTCCTTCCCCCCCATAAGTCATGTTCTTTGCATTGTCTTTTGATGAGGTCTGTGTAATTGTTTTGTGCTTTGCATTGCAAATTCTTTGGGACAAGGATCCCATCCTAGTGCTAGTGCTTTAGACATTGTATTTTTATTATTCAAACAAAATAAACAGCAGTTGTGGTGGATAGACCAAGCTGCTCTCTAATTCCCCCTCCTCAGCAGGACAGGGGGACAAAACACAAAAATAAATTCATGGGTTGAGATAAGGACAGGGTCAGATTACTCACCAGTTACCGTCATGGGCCAAACAGACTGAATTTGAGGAAATTAGTTTAATTTATAGTCAATAACAGAGTAGGGTAGTAAGAAATAAAAGCAAATCTAGAAACGCCTTCCCCCTACCTCCCTTCTTTCCAGGCTCACTTGCCCTCAGCTCATCTACTTCTGTACCAACCCCACCCCAGTTGTACATTGAATGGGAGTTGCCATCAGTTCATAACCTGTTCTCTATCCTACTCTTCCCTCCTCACACTCTTCTCCTGCTGCAGTGTGGGGTCCCTCCCAGGGGATGTAGTCCTTCACAAATTTCTCCAATGTATGTCCTTCCCACAGGCTGTAGTTCTTCATGAAGAACACTCCCACTGCTCCAGTGTGGGTCTCCCACAGGGTTCCCTGGACTATGCTGTCAAGGTAGAGATTGTACTTCAAATAGATCCTACTCTCAAATTTCTCGTGAACTTGCAGGGAAGAAATGATTTTAAATAAATGCTGGGGTTTTTTGTGGAACAGAACCACATCCAAACTTATTTCTATCTGGTTGGAATTCGAAGAAAAACACTAACACTACAGAAAGACTTTAAAAAAAGATTAAGATAAAAAGTAGGTATTCTAGACTGATAACAAGAAATAGGTAGCTCTTAAAAGAACATACAAGTATGTTTTCAAGTAGAAACTTGATCATCAAATAGCCAAAATCTTAGGGGAAATATATTCATAAGTGAAGTATAAAAATGCTGAGTGACAGAGAATTGATCTAAGCTTCCCTGCCAAAACCCTACAAAACCAAATTCTGAAAAACTTTTAAAAATAATTATTAAAACATACTTGTATAAATGTAATTGGAAAGCATTAACTCAAAGGGGCACTTCTAAAATATCAGGAGAATATGCTTCCTAGAATGTTAAAGATGATGCCATCTTAGCAAAGTGGCAAATTTTCTTACATTTATAAATCCTGAGATTATATCCAAAATGATTTCATTAGATGAGAAAACCTAAGAATGCAGGATTACCATTATTTCTTTTAATATGTAGACTAGCAGCTGAACCCCTAAGGTGATTTTGAATAGTCCCATCTCCTACATGTAATTATCTCAGAAAATGTATCTGTGGTTAGGAACTGCAAAGTCAGTTGTTCTAGGGGAGGTATTTATGGGGGCTGCTTGTCTGGAAGCCTGTTCTAGGGTATGTTTGTATCACAAGAGAAAAGCTTTTCAAAACAAATCAAAAGGAAGACAGACTATCAAAGGCTTCAGGTGTTTTGTATCTTAATTTTTCTCTTTGGAAAAAGCAATATACAGTTTTTACCTTTTCCAGACTTCAGTTCTTTCTTTTTCTTTGTTACGGGGTGTTTGTTTGGTTTTTTTTGGGGGGGTGGATGGGGGTGGGGGGGTGAGGGGGTGTGTGGATTTTGGGATAGGTGCGTAGAATTTTCTGTTTTTCTTTCTACTGCTTCTTATGCCACTTTTGTTGGTCTCTGTTAAGCACAGACAGGTCTCTTTGTTCACAGAAATGTCAGAAGTGTGACTACTGCATTTGCAATTTTCCTTCATTGTGTCAGCTTCTGTGAGTTAACTGCAGTCCTCTGCTCTTCACAGAGGTGTAAGCCCTACTAGCAGTAATACGCTTTGATAATTGCAAACCCTTCCCTTTCCCTTCTCCATTAGTAACATCATTCTTATTTTATAGAAAGAAAATATAAATACATACATCTTCATTAGCATTTTGCCATACTCTACAGTCTCTTAAATGTAGAAGAAAACCAGCATCTACTACTTCTGGAACTGAAAGATAAAACTCATAAAGTTTCCATTAAAAAAATACAGTGGAAGAATGAGAATCGTGAGGGGGGGAAAGAAAGAGAAGAGTCTGTTTACTGAAAGGGGATGCTTTTTTTTTCAAATAACAAAAATAAAGCCATTCCAGAATACTGCATTAAATGGGCAAGAATAAAACAGGTAGATATTTAAGTACTGAAACACTCTTCTTTTACTGTATTTGGAGAATTAAATATGGATTCTTTAAATGTTTCTTCTTGTAAGTGCAACTGTTGTTCAGAACATGTTTCTCACACCTTTCAGAAGGACAATGTGTTGTGGTTGGTTTTCTGTCTTTAGTGAACCAGGTGAGAGGTAGTTTGGAGCAAGACTCCAAACTGGAAGGAAATAGGGATTAGACGTAAGTGAAAAGTAGCACATTCATTTGCGACTACTGTAGATTTGAAGTGATATTTATTTTTCATTTGAGAGTGCTCAGCAAAAAAATATATTTCCTATTAAATCTAGTTTTGAAAAGATATTCAGTATAAACTGACTTTTCTTTCAGCTAGATTGTACATAAAATTCTCTGATGATTATTATAGATGAGACTGTTGTCCCAGCTTTGTCAGCAAAGCTGTTCTTTGGATGAAGTAGTGATGCCTCACCCTTTCAATTAGAGTTCCAAAGTTACAATATACAGATTACAGAGTATCAGTTAATTCTTGGGGCACCACTTTACTTCTCTATTCACTTAGGACTTTATTTCTTTCTGCAGTGGACAGTGGGTTCACTTCTTGAGTAATTTGTCACAAAGGCTAAAATCTTGCTTTACCTTGTTTGGTTTTTCTGTGACGAAGTACAGTGTGAGGGATTAGTCTAGAAACTTCTTAGCTAAGTGCATGTTTCTGCACTTTGCAACTTATTCTGCTGTAGTTTGCTTGCCATTATTTCCTTCTGTCTTGATTTTCTTCTGAGATATCCATATTTTAAATGCAAAGGAAATAATGTAATGTTAATACTTGTGGAACATCATTAGTTTGTGTAAGATTAAAGAAAATATATTTATTTTTCCAAGGGAAGAATATATTTTGTCCACCCATCCCTGTCTCCAGTAAAATGTTTGCAATTAATATATTAGGATATTTTTTAGGAAGAGAGAGAGAACTTGTTGCTTATAATTTGGATTGGATCTATAACTTCACTGCACACTGATTGTGACTCTATGATTTTATCCCATGGCACTGTAGGCTATTAACATGCACACTACTATAAGCACTAAAAAATACAATTATTTGTCAAAAATAGAAAGGTTCACAGAGTAAAAGAAAAAGGTCCCATTTAATCCTTGAGAACAGGGTAATTCCTAAATGGTACATATGTGTATGTCTTTCTAAAGACATGCAATTCATCCTATACAAAGTTAAGATGAATTTAAGGTGTATAAAACTCTGAAACCATGAAACCTTCTAAAGACTGGTAATCATCACTTTCATAGGTAACCATCATTAGAATTTCTCCTTTGGATAAAACTAATAACAAATGCTCTCTGGGGCATGTTGTTGTGCAGTTCAAATACTTCGATACTTGGGTGGTACCATGTGGATTCCTGACATGTTCTACCTGATCAAAATCAATTAATGGTGTCATTTAGGTAGGAAAGTTAACACTATTATGAATATGAATGTAACAGTAGTAATGCTAACAGAAGTCTCAGCATCATGCCTGTGTCCATGTATAAAGAAGGAGAGTTAAAAAGGTAATAGAGATGAAATTGTATTTACAGTATTTCAGAAAAGTCACCTAAAAAATCTTGTCACAGGAATGTGAGAGAGGAATTTTCTCACTTGTTCTCCTAAAGGATTAAGTGTATTGAGCCTTTCAGGCTCTAAACATCTAACCATTCACTTGAACCACTTAGCAAAGTAATGACCTATTCTAAGTAATTTTTCCTAATTACAACCCATAGAAATAAAACTTTTCCATGCATATTTTGTTAAACTACTGAAAATAAAAAAATGTGTTATTTATTTTTTAATATTTCCTGCATTCGACAAGGCAAAACTCTCCCTGGTGTCTTGGACAGTGTCTTCAATGCAAGTTGACCCAAACTAGCATTTCTCCTTTAGACCACAAGAGAAATTACCAAGAAGAGTTTGAAATAGACGGATAGACTTTGATTTGAAAAAAGATTGGGAGGTTGTTATTCAAATAGTTTTGTTAAAAACTAAAAGAGAGAAAAAAGAAGTTTTAGTACTCGATGGGGACCAATGTGCCTTAAACCCATCTACCCTTCACAGAACAGGAATGCTCATAATCATGTGGGAAAGTAGTCGTTGAGGGGACTGTGCAAAAAGCGCTTTAATGATAATGAAGTGACACTTCATATCAGGCTTCAAATGACTCATAGCAATCAACAACAACAACAAAAAAAAAAAGCAAGGAGAATTTTAGAATGTGGTTTTTTCCTCTTTTAAAAATTATTAGGGGGCCTCTATCCTTTTGACTTCCATTCATGAAATAGGAATTGGCAGCACAAAATATTCCAGTCACCATTAAAAAACTTACAGAGAAACAAGTATCTGTATTAATGCTATGTATTTAAAAACAGTATTATCTCATTTTGGTTACACAGTGATATATCCTGCTCCCTGAGATACTAATTTGAAATGATATAACATAAAAACTTCCATTTTGAACTTGGAATGCAATAAGCAATAGTTTAAGAATAGATGAAATTTAAGAAACTCTTTAGTCTTTCAGTGTAAGGTTATTTTGCATATATTTTCCTTCAACAACTGTTTAATTGCTCTTGATATTCTGTTTTGTTAAAAGGCAATAATTGGTTTTTCTTCTGTTAATTTTTCCATTCAAAACTAACTATCATCCTTTGAATAAAAATACTTGTGACTGGTAAAATAGCTTAAATCAACAGAAAAATGTTTCTATACCAAGAATACTCAAATTTCTCACATAATTTGTTTGGAATTGCAAAAAACTAGGTCAGGCTATGGTTTTTACCTTCTGATGACTGCACAGCAATGCAAAGAAACACAAATTATATTTTAATGAAAAAGAGATAATTCCATCAGAACACTTGAGTCTTTACACATTTGGATTGTTCTATAGTGATCAATCTTTTATCTCAAACAAATGTGCAGAACACTCAGAAAAAAATGAAATCTTTAGTTTACAAAAATAATTGATGCTAGAAGTTGTCAGAGAGGAGATGGCTGACCTCCTCTATGCCTTGTCTTTCTTAGCAACATTCCTTAGCCATGACAGGCTATTAGCACATACCATATCAGACAGGGGAGAACCATGGGCAACCAAGTGCTAATTATTTTTGCATCAAATGGGAGGTGTATGACCCTTCAAGACCAGGTTGTTTTGTTAGCTATTTTTTTTAATTTGGGTAAAGTCATTACATGCCAGACATGCCTTTTTCATGAAATATTTCACTCACTGTATTTCAAAATGGTCATTTTAATTGGCTGGGTTTTTAGGATTATTTTGATTTTCTTTCTAGTTGCTCAAGTAAACACATTTTATCTAAGACTTTTTTATTTATTTTCTGTGACTGTGCAATTCTCCCCTTTGGCCCTCTACAGTCATTTATTCATATACAGGGTTATGTCATTGTATCATAGAATGGTCTGGGTTGGAAGGGATCTTAAAGATCATCTTGTTCTAACTCCTTGCCATAGGCAGGGAACCTTCTGCTAGACCAGGTTGCTCAGAGCCCCATCCAACCTGGCCTTGGACACGTCCAGGGATGGGGCAGCCACAGCTTCTCTGGGCAACCTGTGAGGCCTCCCCACCCTTACAGGGAAGAATTTCTTCCTGATATCTCATCTAAACCTACTCTTCCACATGGAAGCCATTCCCCCTTTTCCTGTCACTAATTTCCCTTGAAAAAAGTCCCCATTCAGCTTTTTTGTAGGCCTCCTTGACATGCTGGAAGGCCACAGTAAGGTCTCCTTGAACTCTTTTCTTCTTCAGGCTTAACAACCCCATCTCTTTCTCTCTCAGCGTGTCTTCTTAGGAAGAGGTGCTCCAGTGCTCTGATCATCTCTGTGGCTTCCTCTAGACTTGCTTCAACAGGTCCATGCCCCATGCTGGAGACCCCAGAGCTGGATGCAGCGCTGCAGGTGGGTCTCACAAGGTTGGAGAAGAAGGGCAGAATCCCTTCCCTGCTGCCTATGCTTCTTGTGATGTAGCCCCGGCTGTGGTTGGCTTTCTCAGCTGTGAGTGCACATGACAGATCATGTTGAGCATCTCATCAACCAATAACCCCAAATCCTTCTCCTCAGGGCTGTTCCCAATCCATTCTCTGTCCAGCCTGTACTTGTGCTAGGGATTTCCCTCACCCAGGTGCAGAACCTTCTACTTGGCCTTCCACTTGTTGAACTTTATGAGGTTCACACAGACCCACCTCTCCAACCTGTCCAGGTCCCTCTGGATCTGTCCCTTCCCTCCAGCGTGTGACTGCACCACAGAGCTCAGTGTCATCAGCAATCCGGAGAGTGCACTTGATTCCACTGTTCTTGTCTCCAACAAAGATGTTAAGCACTGCTGGTCCCAAAACCACCCCCTGACGGACATCACTCACCACTGATTTCCACTGGGACATCAAGTGATTGACCACAACTCTTTGAGTGTGACCATCAACTTGATGATCCTGATGGGTCCCATCAAACTCAGCATAAACTATGATACTATGATCCAGTCAATTCCTTATCCACTGAGTGGTCCATCCATCCAAACCACGTGTCTCCAGTGTACACCGAATGTGCAACTCCAGGAAATGTGCAGGAAGTGCAAAGGTTGTACCAGACTCTCTGACTGCACGTGCAGAGCTAACTTGGCATTCCCCAGCCCTGGATCCTTATGAAAATCATTTACCAGAAGGGAATTCCCTTTTCTGCTCTAAACCTAAAATTTTCTACTGGAAAAAAAGACATGCTTGTTTTAATACTGTATGAAGGCATGAGATTCACTTTCACTCACAGCATGTGAGGGAAGCATTGAAAGTAAAAAAGTCTGATGAGATTTTCCTGGATAGTCTCTGTTGTGAATTTGTGTCTCTAACTCAGAGAAGAGCTGTGTGACCCAGCTCCAGCAAAGGGTCCATCGCAAGCTAGAATGTACTTGGTCCAGAAGGGATATCATTAGTGTAGCTAGCCTTGTCACCTTGAAATTAGAGCATTACCTCTGGATTTGAGGGAGTCAGTCCAAGTACTGGGCACTGTACTTCGCCCTGTAAAGTCTAGTAAGACTTTTTCTCTATTAAATTTAACTGTTATATTGCCTCTATTTCTCTAACCAATTTGGAAAAATGAAATCTAATTGCCACCCTGTGAGTGAGGTGTCTCAGTTTTCTTAATTTCTGTGATAAAATAAATTTATAGAAACTCAAAACACAACTCACTGTTACAGATGACACTTTATTTTCTCTTTGATTTGAAGAAAATCCTCTACTTTCTCAGAAAACATATAGCGGTGAAGACTAATTGTTATTCTTAATTCCCAAGGCTTTGCCCCTGTACAGTAATCAAAGAAAACTGACACACAAATCATGTTAATATATGTGTACAGCATATTTTAATAATTAAAAAATACCTTATTTAATTTCTGGAGCAATTGTAGGAATTGACTGATCTAATGTGCTTCTGCAGTACATACAATAAATTCTTTATTAGTTTTCATGACTACATTTTATTGTCAAGAAGAACATTTGTGTTATATCTGTATTCAAATGTGATGAATACATTTGAATATAGATGTGAAATAATAAATAATGTGTGGTACTGTAAGCAAAAGAAAAACAATTATTAGCACCTCATGACTCTAATATTAGCCAGTGGTACAAGAAATAGGCAGCAGTACCACCTGGAGAACCAGACTATTACACAGCTATGGGTTGCTGTGTCACATCTGTATGCACAGCTGTGTTGCTTTCCAAAATGTGTAATCCAGGTACATTTGACATTTCCCTGGGCCTGACTGGATTTACTGCAGACCTTCAGCATTCAGGATTTGAAGGCTGCTGCTGAACTGAAATGGGACCTCTCTGCTTTAAGAATCAAGGACGAATTCTCAGCTCATTAACTCACACATGTAAATTAGGCTGTCCAGTCTCCCTTCCTGGACACTATGGCTTTCTATCACTAGTCAGAGATGTTTGATAGCTGTAGCAAATGACTGCACAGACCCTGTAGAATAAAACTCCAAAACCATCATTCAATTCTTCAGCCGGAACAAGATAGATCGTGGTTAAAGAGGGAGAGAAAGAGGAAAGACACCTTTAGCTGTATCGCAGTCTGAATAGTTTTGTTCCTCTCGGGAACTTTGTGATTTCTGAACGCGGCGAGGCATGGGGGTTGAGAGCTGACCGTGTTCACCCGAAAACCGTCCCTGGCAAGGGAACAGCCCGGTGGTGCAGTATAGCACTCTAGCTGGCAGATTTCTCTCACCTGTGCCGGTGGAAGGCACTAGGCACACGCTCACACCTTAGCTAGGAGAGCTCATGCGTTACCAGAGACAAAGAATCCGGAGGGCACCTCGTGTGGCTTTATTCCGAAGCAGACAGCACAGCATCGAAAGGAGATCCAAAACACAAAAGAGGGCGAGGCAAACTCAGGCACTCACCTATATGGGGTCACAGAACCAACTATCCAAGGGCCCAGGGGCGGAACACAGGCGGGACTAAGGCATGGGAGCCAATGGGGGAATTCTGGGGGAGTGGCGAGGGGGCAAGGTTTCTCCTTTCATCATGAGTCGGGGGCCGCCCACCATCTGGGGACTTCAGGGATCTTTTGCCCCTCGGGCTTTACCTCAACAACTTCAGACAGGATCTTCTCAACCTCTCAAGCAAATTGGATGTTCCCACAAAACCTTCCACTTCCCCTCTCTGCCTCTGTAGTGACTGTCCTTATTGATATTACAGAAATCCTCTCTCCATCCAGGCTTTTTAACCCTATGGGCTGCTGTGAGTTTCTCCAAGTTCTAGTATTAATACCAATCCTCCTTGATTTTGTTTATGGAAGAAACAATTCTCCTGGAACACTGGAAAACAGATTGGTGAGAAAAGGTAAAAAACGACTTGTTATAAATCCATGCACATTTTGGTGTGTGGCCTGTGATCTTAAGGGATATAAAATAATTATCTTCATACAGTTAAGGAGCATGTGACACACTGTGCACAAGATAACAGAACTAAGTTGGACATACAACTTAAAATTAAATTTAAGCATTTAACATGGCAAATTCCCAGAAATAAATTTGGGTTCAGGATATTTCTAGTAAGGTTTAGATGGATCCTTTATTCTATTGGAGTGACAGATACTCTCTGAGCTACCACAGATGGCATCAGCAGAGATTGTTATAGGGACTTAAATACTTTAAAATTACTTACTACTCCCAAAAAAAAAAAGTTTTATATAATGGAATTGTTCATTCTACATGGAGTGAATAATTTCTAATATAGGAAACCATCTTAACATTACACTTGTGGTAGCTCAGCTGCTGTCACTTCATAATTAACAGCTTGCTATTTAACTAGCAGGTTTCAATGCTTTTTATTAGTGAATTACTGATGAATAAACATATGAATGGTTTTTATTATTTTCTTGATAACACACACGTAGTGCATTGTTAGCTTGATGAAATGTCTCTAGGGTACTGATGCTGGAATTCTGTTCCTACCCATTCCAGCCCACAATGATCACAACAGTGATGCACAAAACCATATTGGCAGCATGAGCACATGTGAGCGAGAAAGTGGAAGGCATGGAGTGCTGCTTCCAGGAGACTTCCTTGGGAGAAACAGCAAGAACATGTTCTTGTTTACTTGTCTTTCATACAACATCTACAGAGAGAAGTAGATAGAGTTGGAATCCTTGTAACCTGGAAACTTTAAAAGAAGGACCAAGTACAGCTGTGGGGACATGGTAAAGGCAGGATAAGGATAAACGAGTTACATTTTATGTTGTCTTGAACTCCAACACATAACAAACCCACCACTGCTTAGCTGCAAAATGTTGGTCAGCTTGTGAAAACTGAACCTTGTCTGATGAAAATTCCTCTAGGAAATGCCTGTAAAAAAGGAGTATTTCATGAATCTCATGAATATCTCACGAATGAGATTTCCTTGTCTTCTAATGCAAAATTAGAATTTCATACACTCGCATTTAGAGATTCACTTAAGTCTTTTGAACATGTGCAGTGATAAGGCGTGCCTTGGCGACCACCTCAACAGCTAGCTCTGGTCATCGGCGGCTGGTCCTTCTCTCTG
>VZTE01003072.1:0-42536 GCA_013397775.1 Eulacestoma nigropectus | reverse complement strand
ATAGGGGATGAACCTCCCACATCCTCCTTCCGGGGTCCGGCGGCGACAAGCCTCTCTGTGCCGCCATGTGCTCCTTTGTGCTGCCATGTGCTCCTTTGTGCTGCCATGTGCTTCTGCAGGTAAGTCCCACAGCCGGCAGCTCAACTCCATCTCATCTCTTCCCACACATACACCGTTGCAATTTGTCAAAACGTTTTAGACCTATAATTTACAAAAGTAACTATATTATCAAGTTAGGCCGTCAACATTTAAACTTGGGTGAAATCACTCTTTTCTTAACTAATTCATGAAAAAGAAGAAAAGCTCTTGAACCAAGGAAAAAAAAAAAAGAAGCCCTCTGTAACACAGCTGAAGCTTGGATATCTATAGAAACGTGAAATGAATTATGAAGAGCCTGATACTGAAAGGTCATATGAAAGACTGAACTTCCTTGCGTCTTTCTGGCACAGTGACAATTTACAATACATTAAATGGAATATTTGAAACTCAAATGTTGATGTGAATCAACATCTTTAAACCAGGAAGTCTTCACTCAAATAAATTAAAAAAAAAAAAACAAGAAAGATATTAGATACACTGCTGCATTGATCCTGTCAAGCATGACAGTTCATGTAAAAAAAAAAAAATTTAAAAAGGCAACTTTTAAAAAATACCTCTGTCACATTTCCTTGTCAAAATGGTTGATTGATGAACTTCAATGTCATGCATAAAAATAATGAAATTGGCTTTCGCCTGTTAGTTTGTCCTAAGACCAAGTTAAGAGATATTGAAGTTGTTAATTAAGTGAGTGTTAATTGTTGAACGTTTCCCTAAGTTAGAAAGCTAATTCCCTGTTAAATTCCTAATGTTTCAGTTATGTTTACTAGTTTTAGTGACACTTTAAAGTAATGCAAAACCCTTCNTTTACTAGTTTTAGTGACACTTTAAAGTAATGCAAAACCCTTCTAATCCATGTTCAAGTTAAGTCTTCCACAGAGAAAGCAGACCTTCATAAGTAGCCCCAAGACTATTTTTGGCACCTAGCTGTTACCCTGTCACTGAGCTCCATGGCAACATAGAATTTTAATGAAGACTTTTCCCGCCTTTGAAGCCGATGACATCATCTACATGATCCCCTAGACAACAGTGAGCCATTGGCTGGAGAACATCACCTCATTTCTGAATCCATCAATCACCCTGAGCCTTGGAGGCTGGGCAGTGGGCGGTCAGGGGAGGAGCCAAAGGGGTATAAAGCCCCGTGCACAAGTTGGGAAGAGGCTTTTTTGCCTCGCGTTAGTCGATGCTAAAAGTTCAGTGCTGTGGTCCTCAGGCCTATATCTCTATCCAGAGACTTAATTAAAGGATTTTTGCTTTAGATTAACTAAAGCAAGACCCAGCACTGCAAATCTCTGCCTTGGGCTGGCAGCCAGTTCGGCTACAAGCATCTCTGATCACTGCAGTCCCAGTTTTGATTTTTTTGCTTGGTTGTTTTTCAAATTATTTCCTTTTTAATAAATTACTTTTAATTTAATTTTTTAAATTTACTTTTAATTTTAATTTTTAAATTAAAACCAAGAGCTGCCTTTATTTATGACATCAATATGCTTGTTGTCTTCAACTAATATCTGGAATTGTATTTTGAGATGTGGAAAGATACACAAATATGTCTAAACTGAAATCCATTTGTAGCTAAGAAACAAGACAAAACCTCAGAACTCTGTGAAAGATACCTTCCCTGACTTTTTTCAAATTAAATTAACAATGTTGACATTTCAGCTGTCATCACTGAAACTATGTATGAATTCGTTCAGCTGAAACAAATAGAAAATTTCACACATTCCATAGATGTTTTTCATAACTGCTTTTCATGTCTTCTTACAAGTTTAAGCAGATGCTTCATCAGAGATGTGCTGAGGTTTCGTTCACAATCATAAATGTTAGACACATTTTTAAAATGGAAGGTCAGAATCTGAATGAAAGGACAGAATTGGATTTTTCTCTCTCTTAGCAGCCAGTGAATAACTTCAAAAAGCCACAAACACGTAATTATACCATTTGTACTGTTTTCAAAAGCATCAGAGTCACATATTTAAAGCATCTGGGATATTACCTATTCTTTCTTAATTGAAGTGAGTGTATGATTTAAAGTTAAATTTTTGACCCAGTAAGAAAATGAGATTTCCAAAAACTTGTTATTTGCTTTTCTGCTGAAATCACTGTTCTGCAAAGTTACCTTAAAAATTAATATTTCCTGTTATCCTTTCAAGAACATTAGCATGTAGTTTTTATAAATCAAAATTCACCTTCTCAAATTCTACAAGCTTATGTCCTAAAAGGAGTGATTTCCATGTGTTTTATTCTTACAAATTTCTGAGTAGAAGCCATCCCTAGACTGAGCTTATAGGTACTGAGTTTTGCAAAAGGGAAGTACAGAGTTTAGGGCCACTTTGGTGCATCTGGTGGATCCACCCTTCTTTGGTGGGCTGTTTGCCATACTTAGTCAGACTGCTACTGTCAAGCATGCTTCAGAAGTAAAATAAGCTTGAATTTCTCAAAAAATGTGTGGAAAGAAGATAGTTCCATGAAATCATTCTGATAGTGTAGAGGGGCGGTCCCCCTATACGCTGGACCCGCCCGCCTGGCACCCAAGTCCCGCCCCTTCAGACTCCTCCTCCTGGGAGGAGCCGATATACGAAGAAATGGTCTAAGCCCCACCCATTGGGTGGAGAGTGGGCGGAGCCACAAAGTTGTTCCCTCCCTCCGTTCTAGAAGTTTTGCGGTTGTGCGATCTGTGATTGGTTTTCCTGTTGTGACCCCTCCCTAGGTTCTAGACTATTGGTTCTTGCTTTGATTGATGTGTTCCTCTGTTAAGCCCCATTGGATGTTACCGCTAAACCCCTCCCAGTTTGCCTTCCCTTATAACCCCGAGCACACTAGTGCTCGGGGGCTTTTTCCTTTGAGCCTTCGGATATCCTACCTGCCTGTACCCTTCCAAGTTTACCCCTAATAAACCGAGCTCGGGAGACCCCCTCCCATACCCTCTACTTCTGGCCTCGGCTAGTTTATAACGCGCCTGAAGCGAGTCTGTGCTAGGAAGCCTCTCTCTGCGCTGCACCAGACATCGGTGTACGGTGAGCTGTTCCCCAAAGAGCAGTCTCCTGGGATCCAGAGGTGATCCCCACGTGAGGAGCCGAGGGAGTGGAAAGCCACCGGCCTCAGAGGTGACCCCTGGCCTCAGAAGCCAGCCACGCGCCCGAGGCAAGGCTGGAACTTTGTCGGGGATCCGACAGATCTGGGATCGGCCCCCGACATGATAGTTCATCAGAACTGGTAGTTCATCAGCATTTTTCAAAAAGAATAAAAAAAGCTCCTTGTTTCCATGTCTCTCTTCAGATCTTAAACCTGGCAGTTGTGCGTTCCACTGCTATTTCACTATTTCAACCATCACTTATGAGACTGCACTGGCAAGGAAGCAAGTATTAGTTCCATTTGAGCTAATACTCCCTAGCTGGATCAGTGAGTTTTACATAACCTACAGGTCACATGCAGAGGAGACCTTGTGTCTGTTATCTGGTGTACCTATGAGAGACAACGCTTACAAGAGAGCTGAGTACTGCTGGCAGGAATCAACTTCACACAGAATATGGATTTCTAAATAGATTGACCTGTCAGATGCTTTGGTGCTTTTTCATCAATGAAACTGTCTGTTACTGGGCAATAATAAAATGCTCCTAAATTGGCTTCAGGAAAAAAATATTAACTGAAAATTGAAATATTTTAGCTAAAAATAATACACCTAATATTTAAAGCAGTGTAGTTTTTTACTAAACAGCTCCAGATAGTCAGGCATTTCATGAGCAAATAATTGTATTACTTTATTATAATGGATAGATTTTATGATTTATAATGTTTAGATTTGGAATTTTATTTCACAGTTTGATATAACAATGCCAGGAAAGGAATGAAAAGGTTAAGGACTCTGAAAAGAACCCATGTTTTAATATCTGTGTATATCTGCAGTTCTAAAACTGGATTACTTGGAAAGGAAGAAGGGTTAAAACTACTAAAGCATAAAGAGATTCAAGGTATTCCCTTGCCTGTACCTTTTAGGAAGATAACAGCACTGAAACAGAAGCATCCTTTTTTCAGTGAGGAAGCAAATTTCTTATTTCTTAACAAGTAAAGCACATTCTGCTAGTAAAAATAAACAAAAGCATTGCAGTGGGACTGCAATCACCAGGGGACTGCAACACATCTTTCAAGAGCTGTTCCATGTTTATAAGAATTGAAGCGCAAATTCTCCATGGATTCTGTAAAATGAGTTGGTATAACACATTTCATATTTAAAGTAAGTGTCGAAAATGTTCCAATTTCTGTTAATTTTGGGGCTTGGTTGGTTTGGTCTTTCATTTTAATTTCTCATTTATCTATCTTTTATGTTGTGTTTTTGGTTTAGAATAAAATTTCCTTCCAAAATGATAGCCAATGTTAAACTGGCAAGTCTGCTTACAGAGAGAAGAGGAAAATATGTTACTGCTAATTTCTCAAGTTTAGTGGACTGATACTTCTCAGTTTTGGATCACTGGTCAGGTTTATGATGTGTCATTACTTTCTTTCCTGTTTTCTGACCCTCTATCAAAATTGTACTTTTCCCTAAATCCTGACATTACAGCTCCTTAATAGATGAAGTATATTTCTGTGGCAGTGTAGAAGGATAAATGAGAAAATTGTAATTTATTTTCTGGCCTTATATGGGTGTAGCGGACCAGGTCCACTCTGGGGTTGCTCAGACCAAGCCCAATGGTGCTTGGAGAGCTATCTGAGGGTGGGCTGTACCTTCAAACCCCGCCTAGTTCTGCGACCCTCACCGGCCGAGCCAGTCACACTCAAGGGGAGAGCAGGCGAGACACCGGTCTCTGGTGCTTGGAGAGAAGTCACCTTCCCTCAGGCATCCTCCAGCACAGGATAGATCACACTGGACAAGGAGCAAAGGGTGTGGAAGGGGGGGTCTCCCGAGCTCTCTTTATTACGGGTGAGGAAGGGGTCTGGGCAGGAACGAGTGGAGAGAGATCTCAACGCAGAGAACCCCCAAGCACGTCCGTGCACAGGATTTTAGCTGGGGGGAAACTGGGAGGGGTTAAAGGGTTACAACCAATGGGGACATCTCAGGGGAGGGGCTCAGTAGAACGGGAGAAAATCACAGGGTCCGGGGGGAGGGTACAAAACACAACAACCAATGGGTAACCGAATGTAACAGAACTTTCTAGAACCGGGGGCTGGCTTAGTAGGATGTTGCCACCCTCTCTCTGCCCATTGGGCGGGGTTAGACTGCGGTTTCAGAGTCCTCCTCCCAGGAGGAGTCGTCTGAGAGGGCAGGGCTGGAGGCAGGGAGGGCCCTCATATTTTGGGACCGCCCCTACACATATAGGGAGTATTCTGAGTTATGAAAAGTCTACCAGTTGCAGAAGAATTTGTGCAGGTCCAAGAAAAATGAGTTCTATAGTCAGTAAGCATTTATATATCTATTCCTATTTATTTAGGAAACATATATCAGTATTCTGTGTACTAATTAAGAACCATTTGCATATATTTCTGGAGTCCCTTTCCTTTGGTTTAATATTGTTTATTATAGGTGTCAGTCCTGCTAAAGGCAATGTGCAAACTTTTTAGGATAATGTCTTACCGAAGACAGAGTGAAAATGGAAGTAGATTCAGACTCATAGCTGGATGAATGGGACAGTAGGAGGACACACATAACTTTTTAGCTTCCCTCTGCTCTGCCCACTCTGCCAATATCCTTATCCCCTGATCTATAAAGCCATAACAATTCTGTAATTGTGTATTTTTATGATTTACACAAGCGAGGTTACATGTTAATCGCTACAGCTCAACACTTAGAGCTATGAACCATAGCAACATGCTTCATTTTCAGACTCCAAAGTATATTTTTCAATTGGCATGTGTATCTTCTTTTAAGTACAGTGTAAGTAAGAAGCAAATGTTTCCATGTGTGACAAACTTGTAGGTATAATGCTACTGAAATTCCACGTAGGCTAATAAAGAAGTATTGGTGGCTGCATTTGCAGTGCTCTCGGGCATGAAGCAAGTTCTTGTTTCTGGGAGTTGCCAAACCCAGCAGCCCAACAGAGGTAAGGCAGTTGAAACTCCGGGTTGCTAAGTCCAGCTGTGAGCATTACTGAGCCTGTGGACCCAGTAGGCACACATGCACATATGCATAAGACATATAAGCATATGTACGTGGCCAATCACACAGATAAACACAAAAAAAGAAACCATTCCACTCACGCAAGTACGGACGATGTCAACAGCTTCATCCTATTCTCCTCTCTGTCTGATGAGAGTGAAAACCTAAATGTACTATAAATATACATTAGTATACATGTCTTCAGTACAGGTCTCTTCAGTAGGTAATCAAGACAGGCTACGCAGCAAACGTCAATTGAATCCCCATTCATCTGCTGGTCCTTTCACATGGGAAGCACCCCCACATGGACGTGCACTTACACACACTATGGATCCCGCTAGTAACTGGGTTTGTACGCTTGGTCTGACCAGTAGCCCTTGGATCTCATCTTCCAGTGGCTCCATGAACTAAGATATAAATGCAAGAGGAGTCTCTCTGCCAGCTGATCCGGCTTAATGGCCAGTAGTCTACCACAAGACCCTGTGATTGCTCCAGCAGGTTTGGATCCCTGATACCTCCAACAGCCAAATCTCAGCCCCCCTGGGTACCTTCAGTATCAAGCCTGAGCTTATGGCCACCTTGGCACTGGCTTCTCAGCCTCTCATCCAACTTTCCATCTCATGTTCACTAGCAAAATCCCACTGACATGCATACCCATACAAAACACATCCACCTCGAGCTGCTGCCACCACAGACACAGTCTGTGACATCACTCTGTGTGGTCTCTGTTTGCTGGCACTCACCCCTTCACTGCCTCATGGCTCTGGAATCGCCACGCACATGCAGATTAACTTCTTACTGCAGAACCTAACACCTTCTTTCTCCATGAACTTCCACCAGTGAAGATCTGAGCTGTGATAAACAGTATATAAAAATGTTGCAATGTTCCCAACAAGATGTTTTCATTATGGAATTGAATAAAAGGCAAAAGAGTCAAGTGAATTACTCCATGGTATGTGAATAATACTCACACTTTCAATTCAATTAAAATTTTAACTGTTCCTGAAAGCATTTGCTGACATTTATGAAATGGTAGAAAATACTGGAAAAAAATTCTGTTTTGGCATTCCAGAAATGCTAAATACACATTCCTTATTGTCACCAAAAGTACTGAAAACTTGGTCTGCTTTTTTAAACAGCAACTGAAAAACAAAATTTCTAGAATATGTATTAATTACATTTTAAGTCAAACTATTACCAAGAGCTTTTCTTTAAGTGTCAAATGTTAACTGATATCCTTTGTATACTTCTTTACAGCACTTGCAAATAATGGTATTTTTTGGTTATTGTCTATAAAACTGTTAGTCTTAGCTTTTGCTTCCTTCTGGTATACAAGAGTATTTAAAGAAAAAAATTGTTTTTCAAATATGTTTGCTTAATTACATGCATTGCATACACCATGATTTTCCTCTTAAAATTTGGACATTTTAAAAATGTGTTTAAACAAATTTTATGGCTGTGCAATATTTTTCATTTTAATTATCCTTAAATCCAAAGTATAGTTCCCTAGCCACAGGAGCAGGAGCATGCCTCAGTGGATTTAAAACACCTTTGAACTGTTTTGTTGCTCTGTCCTGTGATAGTGCCACTCTGCCTAGCTTATGTGCAGGTGTTAGTGGCCGCAGTGGAAGCAGAGAGCTGTGTACTCCTATGAGTTGGGCATTAATTGCCTCCCATATATATGGTATCAAATATGAAATGCATAAACTGTAGTATAATGTCAGTATTTTTATAATTCCATTTTTAAGGAAAAAAGAAACAAGAAAACCTGAAGATGTTAAAGAATGTTAGAATTTGCCCCATCAAAGATTTTCCATGGTTAGAAGGTAACATAAAATTTTAATGAAACATATTGATAATTCTTGGAGCTGCTGAAAAGCTGAAAAGCTATTGTACTGAAGGAATATATCAGAAAAAAAAAAATTAAACCTGTATTTGCAAAACAAAAGAGTGTTTTTTTTGTTCAAGAAATATTTGGATTATTATCTAGAATAACATTTTTCTTTTAAACATTGCAGACCTAATACGACTTATTTTTGAACAACTTTAGTAATACTTCCAAATTATTGCTATTTATATGCATTTTGATACAAATTGAAAACTACTGTGTTTCTATTACATTAATTCAGCAGCTAAAATAGACTGAAGTAAATTCTGTCTCTCTTTTGACATTACATTATGAATAGCCCTTAAATTGTAGAGGAATAAGTCTAGTCTATTTTAGATCTGTTTTTGGGATTTTGTAGACTTTAGAAAACACTTTTGTCTTTTCCTTCTGCATCATGTCCTAGTCTTTGGAAATCTACCTGTCATCATGGCAGATACATGCCTTTATCCCTTGATCCTCAAAGATATATCAAATATCCACCCCTGTACTGTACCTCCTAAAAAGCAACCTTAAGAACATAAAACAATGAGGTTGTTAAGGTCAAGGAAATAATGAAAACATGCTGAGGACATCACTATAAGATTATAGAATAACAGAAACCTAGGTTCATATAGGTTGGAAAAGGTCCTTAAGATCATTGAGCCTAACTGTAAACGCAGAACTGTAAATCCACCACTAAACCATGTCCCTTAGTGCCATTCCTATATGTCCCTTAAATACCTTCAGAGAAGGTGACTTAGCCACTTCCCTGGGCAGCCTGTTCCAGTGCCTGACCAGCCTTTCAATGAAGAAAGACCGGCTTGACCATCACATCATCCACAAGTTCTTCTCTCTTCATAATCAGCAGGTCACTTAGGTACCTTCCCTAGTTATCTCCCTCACCAGCTACGTCAGGAGGTTACTTGTCACTCACTCCAGGAGCCTCCTGGACTGCTTCCTCACCAGCAGACACCTGGTAAATGGAAATCGCCATAAGAACAAAGACTAGTGATCATGAGACTTCTTCCAGCTGCTTATAAAATATTTCACCTGTCTCTTCATCCTGGTTGAGAGGTCTGTAACAGACTGCCACCATTACATGTGACTTGTTGGCCTTTACCCTGACTCTTATCCTTAAACACTCAGTATTCTCATTGCCATTAGGCTCTAGAGAATCAAAAATCTCCCTCACATACAGGGTTACTCCCACCACCCTATTCTTTGCCAGTCTCTTCTGAAGAGTTTATGGCCTGTCGCTGACCGCTTGACCGCCTGGAGGCCAAGCAGGTGACTTGTTGAAGGTGCCTCGGCAGCGAGACAGTCAGTTCGGCAGCCTGAGCGCAACCTCTCAGTCTGCCTAGAGGCTCTCAGTCGTTGGAAAGTGTAGAGTCGGCGGAGGTAAAGGAGGAGAGAGGGACTCTTTGTTGCAGCAGTCCAAGCCTTTATTCCCTGCCCGGAGGGACGGGACAACTAAGTAGCGAGGAGGAAGGGTAACAAAAGAGCCCAGAATGACAGTTGCAGGGGATTTCATACCCTGTTATAAACGGGGGGACTACTGTGGGCAAGGTTCATGCTGTTAACATTAACAGAATTAAAAAGTTAATGAATGGGTTAGAACAAAGTTGGTAAGTAAGGAAAGCGAGGCGCGGTGCACGGGTGCAACTCTGATCTGTAACCACTGGATGGGGCTGGTGAGGGAAGGCCCCCGGGGGCTGACCAGAGGAACTCTCCAGAAGCTGAGCGTTCAAGGGGATGACACCATCCCGTCCTGTGATTGGAGACTCAATGAACCAATGAGAAGAGTCCCTGGACGAATGATAGGCCAGGAATGAGCCACCGATAAGAGCCAATCAGAGACGAGAAAACGAGCCAATCAAATCAGAGACTTTTTGATCCGCCTGAAGTCTATAAAAGGGACTCCCTGGGGCAGGGGGGATCTTCCTGCGGACCTAGCGCCAAGGGAACACCCAGCACTGCGCGTGCTGTTTTCTTCTGGTTTGTCACTGGGGGGTTGAGCTTATCTCGACCTTCCCTCTTCAGTGGTTCTCCTTATCAATAAAACCAGTTAACCATCCAGGTGACTGCCCCTCCCTTCTTGTTTCATACCCAAAGGAAAAGGGGAGGAACAAGGGAATAAACCAATGGAGAAATGACATACACTGACAGGTAACCAATTGCTAGGGGGTTAGGGAGGAACTTATTTGAACGAGCCAATGGGGAACAAAACACTACAGAACTTTATAGAACATCTTTGCATAAACATGAGGGTAGGATGGAACAGGGGAAGAACAGGGGAGGAGATTTCTCTGAGTGGCAGCCTTAGGGTGCGGTCTGATCTTCTGGACCACCCTCCTCGTCACTCTCCTGGGCAGGAAAGTCCACCCACTGGATGCTGAATCTGCATCCTGAAGGTGGACTGGGCTACCGCAGCAATGGTCATCCATAGCGGCACTCCAGTTCTGTGTTACTCCCCCATGTTTTCATGATTGTAATTACATCGTTGTTTTCCAGCTGCACAATGGCTTCCAACTCCTCCTGTTTGTTGTCCATACTGTTGTGCGTTGTTGTGAATGCACTTCAGCTGGGCTATTGATCCTGAGACTTTTTTTTGTGGGGGAGAAGCCCTAATTCCTATGTGACTGTTCTCAGATGTTTCTTTGGTTTCTGATAACACCAACAATACTTGAGTCTTTGATGCCATGTGTATCTCCATCCTCTACCTTCACTGAGACTTCCAGGCTGCTATGTGCATTAGTAACGGGACATTTCAAATGTGTACTCAGCACATTGTGGAGAAGAATGAAGGGCCATAATAGCAGACCTCAAACATTGATGTACCACTCCCAGGCTTATCTCTAATGAGATTGATTTTATCCCTTTCCCCTTCAAATCTAGGTTAAAGCTCTTTCCATGAGCCCTGATAGCTCTCGCACAAAGGTGCTTTGTCCCTTTGAGACAAGTGTACCCTATCTGTCACCAGTAAGTCTGACCCATCAGGATCAAAAACCACCAAATTTTGCCTGCGATACCATTCATGGAGCCAGGTACTGATCTGCGCGGTCTCTGTGTTTCTTTTAACATCTTTCTCTGCAACTAACAGTTGAGAACACTGTTGTGCTCCTGACCCCTTAACCAGTTGTTCCAAGGCCCTAAAGCTTCTCTTGGTTGTCCTATGACTCCTTAATGCAACTTCATCTCTGCCTACATGAGAAATCAATAATAGATAATAACTGAGAAATCAATAAAGGATAATAATCCAAGACCCTATAAGATTAGGAAGATTTTTTTGTCATGTCTTTCAACTGGGCCACAGGGAAGTAGGAGACTTTCCTAAGAAGTGGGTCCGGTTGTTATGTTTACTTATTTCAAAGGATCTTTTTGTAGTTTCCAGGCTTCCTAAGTGAATGGAATAGGATTTCTCCACTCCTTGTAATGCCTTCTGCCACTTTAATATCCCTTTACTTCTCATATTCATTGCTTTAACTTTCCTCCTCTGTGCTTTGGAATAATTTCCCTTTGATTGATTTACTCCATCTGCTTGTTTCTTCTGTCACATTATCTCCTGATAAAAAAAGAACCTGTAGTCTGCTTCTTTTCAACTGAAAATGACTGCTTCAATTGATTTTATAATATGCTCTATACAAACTGAATCAAATAGAGCAGATAAGTAAAAACATAGACCTCTAAGTACATTGTAGGTATTTTAAGAGCTTTCAAACACTCGATTGCTGTGTAGTTCACTCTGAATTGTGACCAAAAGAAAAAAAAAAATATGGAGAAAGAGCATTTACTTTGATGAAAGCTATTTCTATTCATTAAGAAAGTCTATGGTAGTTTCTTCTTCAGTGCCAGGATAATCCTGACAGTGTTGTTAAGAAATTGTACACTCTTCTCCACTTATTTCCATTACCTCAATTGATTAATTTAAGAAAGAAATGGCCTTTTATGATAACAGCAAAATAAAAGCCAGTAACTGACTGAAAAGCATGGGTCTAGCTATCTAAAACCACTTTCAACTAATAGAAACTGCATAGATGGTATGAAAGTTACAGCCAATAAAAAAAAAAAGTCACATATTTAAAAAATTTTTTGAGGAAGATTGAAGACAAAATGTCTTTATGTCAATTATGGACACTACAACTTAGAAAAGATGGAGAAAAGAAATGGCAACACTAAAAAATAATCATAGAATTGCAGAATCATTTAAGTTGGAAAAGGCATCAGAAGCCATCTTGAACGCATCATCACAGGAACTTAGTCATATGTATTATACCCTTTTTTGTTTGGTGTTTTTTCTTCACTCTCTTTTAATAGCCACTTGATTTCATGTCTGCAGCTATAATGCTACAAACATTGCAATAATATCTAATATAATCTGAGAGTGTTCAGCAAAGAAACAGAGCTCTCGTGATGTGATTCTTTCTCTCATGAAACCGGAACTTAGTCTAGATTTGTACACTTCTTTTTTAAGGAAAATTTCAGTTACAACAGATGTAGTCCAAAATAAGGTAGTTCCATAGAGCAACACTGCATATTATGAAGATAATGGCATTAATTTATGTCTGAGTATTAGGAAAGTAATACCATGACCCTCAACTCAAAACTGTTCATACATCTAGGTTTTTTCCTAGCTTCCTAGTTGAGCTGTGCTATTATGGGCACATAATAGAGTGAAAAGTGGATGAGGATGCTGTTCATATTAAACTACTACAGCTAAAAACTAATACAGGGGTTAAAAAGCGTATCAATGAAAGCATTTAAGGTAATTATATATATGATGGGGACAAATCAGCATTTTTATTTTTTTGGGAAATCAAAGTGTGGAATAAGATGCAGAAGTTGAAGAGAACCTAACTTCAGTAACACATTTTCTTCAGGATTGTGACTAATGCTACTGTGTTTCAGCTATTTGCCTTCAGGCGTCTACTGCTTTTGGCAGCTATAACAGCGGGAGCAAAAGAAACAGGCTGACAAATGTGTTCTGAGACCTGTCTATACTATTCAGCTGATGTTCAAATAAGATTTTATGCTTCTGTAAAATGCTTGAAATCACTCTTATCTCATAGATTTAAAAGAGTTTATGAAAATAATTCTCAAATGCTATCAAGCAAAATATGGTTTAAATTAATCCAGGGTATAATTTTGTTCATGTAATCATCTCTATAAAAGGAGAAAAAACCAAGCCTTTAAGTATTCAAAATATGAATTGCTTTAGGATTCAGCTTGTATTTGGAAGGAGCAAGCCCAAATCTACTTTGTATGAATCTAATTCTTCATTATATTTATTAACCACACTCTAGTAATTTTAGAGAAAATATTAATCTCATAGAAGATTTTTTTCTCAGCATATAGGCTGACAAAGCCATATATATAGTCTGACTATTACAATAAAACACACCAGAAACACATTTTCCCTTTGTTTTGAAAACACAGATGGCACTTTTTTTTTTTCAATATTTGGATTGTGGGTCCTCATCTGGTCTTCAATACTTAAGCAAGCTTTTAAAACATGTAGTGAAGGTGTTCATTTTCATGGTGTAACTCAGATTGTGTTCATTGATAAGCACAAATTAAGTCTTCTAAAATATACTCTATAAAAGACTGAACAATTTGAAATGAATTCATCCTAATATCAATATTTAATTTCCATGTGGCTTATGGAATATTAAATTTTGCACACACATATATGTACAGTGGCCAGTATTTCTTTGGCAGTCTTTAATTTAAACTCTGTCATTTAATTTATAAATCGAAAATGTAAGTGAGGTGAAAGAAGGGGTTTAATTTTGGTTAGTATTTTACCTGATGCCATGGAAATCAGTATTTTATTCTCACTGACTCCATTGACGTATATCTAATAATAGACAAATTCACTATCCATGGGCCTAGCCTGGGGTCAAAAATTACTCAGGAATGTCCAAATGAATCTGGTCAGTCATGTATTACTGTATAAAAATACAGGTCTAAAAATGAGCTCAATTATGTTGATACACCTAGAATTTTTTATGGGAAAAACCTGTACCAGGCTAAGATACTCTAAAGTTACTGTTGCAATGTAAAATTAGTGGGTCTTGACATTTAGTATTATGCAATCTCATCTCAACGTAAAGGTCTCAATGCTTAAGAGAAGTATTGTTCTAGATGCATATGTGAATTGGCTTCACGTGCTTTCATGCTCAGATCAGGCTCTCCAGATCTACTAAAAATTTAAATGTCTCCTGACACTCATGGGAGATTAGAAAACTGCTTTTTTATGTATTTTTAGTAGATATCACAGCCACTTCCTAAGAGTCTCTAACAGTTTAGATCTAATCATAAACATATTTTGATAATTTAATTTCAAAATATGGTGGATTTATGAGTGTGTATCTGCCTTACTCAAGAAACAAGGGACCATGCTCTGTTCTCTTAAGAGCTTTCTTTGCAGCTTCATTGCACAAATCGTGGATGGGGATCTCTTTGTTCCCTCTAACTTGTGTGTAAAGAATGCAACAGAGCTGAACCAGGAAATAGATATGTTGGTAATAAATAGGTATTTGTACCATTAATGATGTTACAAAAAACCCCATGTATATGCTGCTTTGCACAATAAGAAGGACAAACTTAAACCTGGAAAACCATTACATACAAAACTGTTGCTGTCCGTACCGAGAGCAGCAAAGAATGGCACAATCAAAGTTCAGGAAAAAGTGGAATCTTTAATTAATTATAAATCGGTTTATATAACTTGGTTCGCAAGAGTAGCATAGTACTATGGGTCCCTTGGTCAACCATCTCCTAGAATGATTGGTGGAGGCTATTTAACACACGTTTTAAAATATTTTCCTCAGTGTACCATAACAACAGTAACTGAACAACAGCAGGTGCAAAGATAAAGAATTAGTTTACAAAACCCTCTTCACTATTTTCGTCTAGTCTGTGTGAGAAAGCAATGTTCTCACAGAACACTGAGAAAAGGCAGAAGAATTTCTCTGCTTCTAACTTTTCAGCATCCATACAAAACCTTCTGTGTCTTTTTTCTTCTTTCTTTTTTTATTTGTACTGTCTTCCCATATATATCAGCAACATGTGCATGGGATTTCCAGAAAATCTACTTCTTTTTGTTGTTGTTGTTGTCATGACCTCAGAAACTTTATCAATCTGTAAAAAGCAGTAACAATCTACTCTGTGACACTCTGAAAGCAGTCAAACTAGGAGTAATAATCAGTCCTGGAAATAAATTATGACATTCAATTTTTCTATTCTCTTTCTTCTAAACAAGAAAGATAAAGTAGCCTGGTTAGGCTACATGGATGCAGGGAAAAAAAATACCTTGTGTCAATTTCTTCTTGTGGTTCTAAGCAATTTTTGTATCTTCCAGTACAAATATAGAGACATCTATGACATTATCAAAATGTTTTAAATTGCCAACACTACTTCTTTTTACTTCTAATATAACCTTATGACTTTTTTAGGCCCACATGTCAATCTTACAGTTCACAGAGGGGATTGTTATTTACTTAGTCTTTTTTTCCAATTATGATAAGCAGAATGGAAATAAACAATATAGTGCAAGTTTTACACAAAATCACATTTTCTGTTGAGTTCATATCACATAAAAGAGTCACCATAAAGCTTGTAGAATCATTTCACTCTGACATAAATCAGCGGATTTCTGTGTAAAAGTTGTAATTGCACCTACTGTAGTTGGAACTGCACAGCCTGAAGTGTAAGGTAATGCTATTGCAAACAGTGTAGATTTGCATATAACATATAAATAACGAATGACAAGAGAAAAATAGTGGGATGATTTGAGACTCAGAGCAGTACATTAGCTTGTTCATCAAATAAAATCTGTTGCACACACAAAGAAATCTCCAGCGCTTTGTATGACATTGTAATTTCATGCTTTTATAATAATGCCTTGTTAGAAGGAACCTGTTTAAACCTCAGTTATTAATAAAGAGCAATAACAATCACCCCGGGTTTTGGCGTATGTTTTGTAATACTTTTGCCTGAGGAATTTGTGTTATGCTTGAATGTTCTATATTAATACAAACCATAAATAAAACTGGAAAATATTTCAGAGCTAGAAGAAATAAAATGTTCAAAGAGACGAAATTCTGTTTGTCACTTCTTGTTTTCCCATATAATGAATGTAGTTTCATAAAACTTAAATGCTAGGAAATATTCTCTCTCTCACTGTTACAGATAGGTTGTTTTAAATTATTTTACATATTTTATTTAAAAAAATAGACTAGCTGTGTAAAGTGTGCTAAAACCAAATAAATAATTTGGCATTATTTCCCTGATTCTGTGCAATGTTCAGAGGTACTTGAAAAATTGTTATATATTACAGTGGAAATAGTAAGATAACTCTTTGTCTATAAATGGGTGCAAAGCTGACTCTTATTTTTTAAAAAGGGAAGAAAAGAGGATCCTGTAAATTACTGACCTGTCAGCCTTGCCTTTATGCCTGGGAAGTTCATGGAACAGATCTTCCTAGAACCTGTGCTATGGTACATGGAAGGCAGGGAGATAATGCAAGATAGCATGGCTTCAGCAAGGGCAAGTCCTGCCTCACCAATCTGGTGGCCTTCTATAATGGACTGAGTACATCAGTGGGCAAGGAAAAGGATGTGCATGTCATCCGTCTGGACATCTGTAAGGCCCTCAGCATGGTTCCCCATGATATCCTCGTCTCCAAATTGGAGAGACATGGATTTGATGGGTAGACTGTTCAGTGGATAAAAATTTGGTTGGATAGTCACATCCAGGAGGTAATGATCAATAGCTCAGTGTCCGGATGAAGACCACTGATAGGCGGTGTTTCTCATGAGTCTGTATTGGGCCTTCATTAATGCCATAGAGAGAAGGATCAACTGCAACCTCAGCAAATTTGCAGAAGACATCAAGCTGAGCAGTGAGGTTCACATATGTGAAGGATGCAACACCATCCAAAGAGACCTGCACAAGATCAAGAACTGGATCCATGTTAATTTGATGAGGTTCAAAAAGGCCAAGTGAAAGAGATTGAGACAACTGGTGGCTTCAGTACAGGCTATGTGGTAAAGGGATTGAGAGCAAATCTGTGGGGAAGAACCTGGTGGTATAGATGGATGACAAGCTCAATATGAGCTGGAAATATGCACTCCCATCCCAAAAAACCAGCTGCGTTCTGGGCTGCATCAAAAGCAGCATGCCCAGCAGGCTGATGGAGGGGATTATGTTCCTCTATTCTGTTTTCATGAATCCCTATCTGAAGTACTGTATCAAGCTCTAGAGCCCTCAGCACAGAAAAGATATGGACCTGTTGG
The DNA here is from genome assembly GCA_013397775.1 of Eulacestoma nigropectus. Lineage (NCBI taxonomy): Eukaryota > Metazoa > Chordata > Aves > Passeriformes > Eulacestoma > Eulacestoma nigropectus. The sequence continues at coordinate 25,189 of VZTE01003072.1, read as the reverse complement.
AGGCATGTCTAGAGGAGGGCCACAAAAATGATTAGAGGAATGGAACACTTATCCTGTCAAGAAAGGCTGAGAGAGTTAGGGTTGCTCAGTCTGGAGAACAGAATTATTGAGGAGACTTCATTGCAGCTTTTCAATATTTGAAGGGAATCCTTTAAGAAAAAAGAAAGATCACAGAATCATTTAGAAAAGGCGTCTAAGATCATCAAGTCCGATCTTTGACTGATCACCTTGTCGACTAGACCATGGCACCTAAGTGCCACATCCAGTGATTTCTTGAACACCTCTAGGGATGGTGACTCCACCACCCCCCTGGGCAGTCCATTACCTTGTTCAAAAACCTGCTCCATGAAGAAATTCCTCATGTCATCTAACCTGAACCTCCCCTGGAGCAGCTCTGGGCTATGTCCTCTTGTCCTGTTGTTAGTTTTCTGGGAGAAGAGCCCAACCCCACCTGGCTACAACCTCCTCTCAGGAAGGTGTAGAGAGCAATAAGGTGGCCCCTGAGTCTTTCTGGAAATAACATGGAAAATTGACTATTAAGAACATTGAATTAAAGACTTTATATCCAACAGTAGAAGACCGTTAGATTGAACATTCCCTTATGTATTCTCTTGGCCAATACTGGGGACATATTGGGAATTTATCATCATAAACATGTCCAACAAAACAAAGACTTCCAGGGCTTTATATGCTTTGCAACATTCAAGATTTCCAAAACTCTCTCCCCAGTCCATCATGTCATAAATGCTTTCTCTAATTTCGTCTTGCTGCTTTTTTGTGGGGTAAGACTGCCATTTAGGGTCCTACTATTGACATAATTTTGGGAGTGGCAGTCAGTGCTTCCTGTCCTCTGTGTGAACTTTCAAGCTGACAACTTCTAGTGCATGCTTGGTCCAATTCAGTTTTTTTCTTTCTTATGGCTTTAATTACTATTATGACATTCCATCTATCTTTGATTAAAGGATAACTCAAAGCTTATCTATCTAAACAACACTTTATTGAATTTGCTGTTCTAGCTAAACAATCACCATTGATTGAGTTTTCTGGGGTGTATAGGTCTATGGAGTAACGCCATACAGGTGCAGTGAGGATACTCCTTTATTTTCTCAGGGTACTTTATCTTGTTCTTCTGAAGCTAAACTAAACACAGGTTTAAACCAAAACCAGCTAAAATAACAAAATATAGATTTCCTAGCTAACTACAGCCAGCTCCTTGCAAAATTCAGAGGGCCACTAGACTCCTGGCTTAATAGAACTCCTTTTCAGCATACTAATAGTACATGTGTCTCTTTCGTGAAAACATGTCAGAAAACTGAAGGCAAAGAGGTCAGGGCAGCAGGGAAACTGTGGAAGGTGAATTTAAATTTTTTTAGTTATACTTGTAGCAAAACTTGCAGTGAACCCAAATGTCCCCTGATTTACTCAGGTGGAATGTAAGAGTAGTGTCTGAGAAATTATGGAAATTACTGAACCTTAAAACGTTGCAACTGTAGGTGAAGAGAAGTGATATGCGTTCATCATCATGGTGAACACAGGTGGTAACAGGTTTTGAGGAGTTCATTGGATTGCCAGTGCCTCATGACTTTCAGTTACATTATTCTTAACATATCAATTCACATTATGAATTTAACTGAACAGAACATCCTTCATCCATCCTTCCTAAATCTGTGTGTGTATTTGTGAATGGTTCGTGTAGAATTAATGAAAATAGCACGTCATAGTATTGGCAACATGATAGATCAGGTTTCTTTTGCTTCACATCACAAGAATGGGAAGAACAAATATGTCTGTATTCTCATGTGGCACAAGTTGGATTGTGTACCTGAAATACTGTACCTGAGGTACAATAGAGGTGATCCTTTGTTATTTTTTTCTGAAGTATTGATTTTCACAATACCTTGCAAAAATTGCAAAACATTGTCACATATGTGCAAATTTAACCGCATAAATTAGTCGTAATTTTGACAAATGCTTTTGTACTGGTTTGAAAGCAAACCAGTGAGAGACTCCAAGTCAGAAATACAATTTAATAGGAAAAATAAAATAAATGCAATAGTACAAAAAGAAAAACCACTGACAGAGTCAGAATACAACCTGACACCCTGTCAGTCAGGGTGTTGGTAGCAGTCTGAGTAAACGGTGCCTGCAGTCTCCTGGAGTGATGGTTCTGTTGAGGCAGTGATCCTGTCGAAGGGTCTGGTCTTCCTCGGAAGGTCCGGTGGTGGCTGTGTAGCTCTTGTCCTCTGGAAATCCAGGAGATAAGGACCGACCCTGGTGTTCCAAACCTCCAAGTATCTACAGATGGGAACGCTCAGTTCCTCCTCCTGGGCGGAGCATCTCACAATGGGATGGTGAGTCATGAGGCAAGGCAGTGATGGGCCCATTAACAGAAGATATCCCCCTGGAGGGAGGATGGGTCATGGGAGAGATAAGGAACACTGCCCCACCTGGTTTCAACAGCTGGCCCATTACCAGGAGATATCCCCAGAGTTTATCAGGGATGAGTCATGCAGGAGGTGGGGAACACTGCCCCACCAGTTTTTTAACAGCTTATGAAGATGGTGATAGAATACATACTTTTGGGCACATCTTACATTGTAACCTAGGACAGCTTTGAATGAAAGTTGTTAAAGTCTTGACTTCATGACTGGTAGATTCTTCCTTTCGTATTTCTAGAAGATTCCTATTTCAGTCCAAACTAAAGTAAATTAAATGCACATCTATAAAAATAAATGATAATATTACAAAAAGTCAGTCCTTCTTGATCAATAGGCAGAAAAAAATTTACTTCAACCTAAAATACCTATTTTAGTGTTATTCCTACTATTTATTATTAAGAATTCAACTTCTTAATTTGGGAAGTTAGGAAACTGATATATTGAAAGTTTTTACATTATTATCTTTTCAAAAATTAAAATTACAGAACCAGAACAATTTTAATACTCTATTGCCCAGAATTACAGCTTTTTTCCTTTTCTATGCACAGCCTTAATAAATGCCACCCAGATACGTGTTCCTTACCTTTACTAAGATCTCCCCTAGCTGAAGTACTTGCTATCATTTAGCCTTCTCTTATTAACATGTAGATTAGAATTCCAGCAGCCAAATCAAGCCTGAAGTACATTTGTGCAAATTTGCTTGCTCAAATTACCTCTCACCTCAGCCACTTCATGTTGGTGTTAACCAACATTTCTATCACAAACAGCAGTAGAGAGATATACTACGGATGATGAATGAAATATGCTAATACTGAACTTTTTAATTGTTAGATGTTGTTGATTAGTAGATAGATGACAATTAAAAATGTAGCCCAATGCCTTAGTGGTATTTTATCAGATTTTTGCATATAACTATTAGTAATGGAAATTTTGTAAAATAAATTTAAACGGTCCCAGTAAAAGATGACAACTTATCAAGTACACAATGTATGCTATACTGAAAGGGTTAAGAATGATTAACAAAATTCAAGTAAATGCCTGATGCCTTGTTAGAATCTTTATTATTTAGCTATCTGTCTGTTGTAGATACCTCCTCAAAGACTGACATCCCCTTAAAGCAAAACATCTCTTCAATGTTCTATACATCTTAGCTATAAATATCTGCAAATATTTGTACATTGAAATAAAGTGAAAGGCAACATGGTGGTTGTTATTCTTCTATTAATAAGCAGTGATGCTAGAGGAGATGAAAGTTAAACAAAATAATATCACCTATGCATGCTTACTTTTTTTTAATAAATTGAATTCTCAATCAATTGAATTTTTAATAAATTGATTTTTGTTGCTAGTTTTAAAATAAAATTTGAAAAATGCTGCGATGTCTTTGAACTTTTTCATAGTAGTGCTCTAAAATTTTTAATTAATAAGCAGTATTTTTAATTACAGAAGGAGGAAAACTAGCAGTTAATTGATTCATCACTTTTTTTTCTCCACTTCCTTGTATCCTGTTCAAACACTGACTGTAGAGTTGTAGAGTGATATCTACGTAGTTATACAAGCTAGACATAAGAGGTTGCATCTCTGTTGTTATTTTGAGGAATTCTGTTTCTTCTCAGATTTCTAGTTCTTACTGCATTAATTCTTAGTGCTCAACTGTGTTCAGTACTGTAACTAACTAATTTACTCCTTTAAAATTTGTGCATAGCCTAAAATATATTATATCTCCCTCTAAGAGCTGTGACTGTGGGCATTTTGTGCTGAACAATTTCATCCATTATTGAGGCTAAAGAACCATCTTTTCACAGGAGTAACAAGACAACATTGTAATATTTCTTTTGATCTGCTTATACAGCTTTCTTCTCACATTCAAGAAACAAAATGCATGAGTCACAAACCCTGTTCTGAATTCCTTGTCTCGTCAATTTCCAAGTACTTGGCAGAAAAAGCAGCTCTTTAATAATATCACATAGTTTTGATGCTTCATTATAAAGTTCTTACACTATACTTCGTTATTTTACAGAATAAAAAAAAAACCTATCAAACTTTATCCAATCTTAGCATGATATTTATTTTTAGTTTTCTAAAGTTTATTAGTTTTGAAAATTCTTAATTTCACTTCCAAAGTTAAACAAAAAAAACAGTCATTTTATCTCAGCATTCTACTCCTGAATAAGAGGATGAGATAAACAAATGTGTATAATCTCTTAAGCTACTGTCTTTACATGTGGCATCACCATTTACAAACCATGACAACTGAACTCCAAGTTAGGCTAATATAATGTGTTTCTATGCAGAAAACACAAGATTCATTTGTAGTATTTAAGTACAATATTTTCATATCAGTGATCACACAGATGAAGTCGTAGTCTTCATGAAATGGGCATAATTTGCCAATGGTGTCAGTAATTATACAAGCTGATTATTAGTATTGCTACAAGATGTCAAAACTAAAACTTTCCAGAAAAACATACAAATTTCAACAGCACTGAAATTTCTGGGAAAGGCTTACACTCAATTTAGTACTTTCTGACACATTCAGAAATATTTTTTTAGGAATGGTTAAAATCCAATCTTGCATTTTTTAGATAAAGAATCTTGATTTTTAACTTTAAATCAACTTCAGCTCATTCATTGTGTTTTTCTGGAAACTCCAGTTTATATCAACATAAATGTTTTCATCTGAGTGTCATTTATGGTTTCCACATCCCAAGTTCACATTTTTTCACTAAGCTTACAGGTTTCTGTTTGGTTGCTATTTTAATATTATGTATTTCCCTGTGTTTACATAAGGACTTTTCAAGGGACCATGGGTAATGCTGACTCATAAAAGGAAGTCAAAACAAACAAAACCAAAAGCCTTTCTAGTTTAATAAAATAATTTTCATACCTACTTCTGTTAGAGATTAGCAGCCCAATAACATTTTTAGGGGAAACTTTAATTAGAACTTAACAGTAGAATGCATAGATTTGAAATCAGTCTAAATATCCATCAAATCGAAATACTCATGTCTTTGCTAGCAGGCACCAGTCATTTTCTTTCAAACATTTCAGCATAGATACAGCGCAGAATAAATATACTACCTATGCTGTTTTGGGGTGGGATAGAGTTAATTTTCTTCACAGTGGCTTGTACTGGGTTATGGTTTGGATTTGTGCTGGAAACAGTGTTGATAACACAGGAATGTTCTTGTTATTGCTGAGCAGGGCTTGCACTGAGTCAAGGACTTTTCTGCTTCTCACCCCACCAGTGAGCAGGCTGGGGGTGCACAAGGGGTTAGGAGGGGACACAGCCAGGACAGCTGAGTCCAAGTGACCAAAGGGATCTTCCAGACCATATGACATGCTCCACTTATAAAGCTGGGGGGAGAAGAAGGAAGAAAGAGGGTGTTTGGAGGGACAGTATTTGACTTCCCAAGTCACACATGAGAGAGCCCTTCTCTTCTGGGAATACCTGAACACCTACCCCTGCACTGGAAGCAGTGAATTAATTCCTTGCTTTGCTTTGCTTGTGTGTGTTGCTTTTGCCTTAACTTATTAAACTGTCTGTATCTCAGCCCATGGGTTCTCTCACTTTTACTCTTTTGATTCTCTCTCCCATTCCACTGGGATAAAGTCAGTGGCTCCGTGGGGCTTAGCTGCTGGCTAGGGTTAAACCATGTAAACTGCATATATATAAATGTTGCTTTAACTAAACAAGTAAGTGAACTACATACATACGGATCATTTTACCACTACTGGGGGTATTGAAAATTAAATTAAGGCAATTCATTCACATCCTCTACCAAAATTTAGTCCTTTTCCCTTACTCTCCAGTTCCTACTAGTCCCCTGATGCTGTTGTTAATTGTTTCATGAGCAGAAAACACAGGTACATAATTGACGAGGTATAGACTTTGATAGTGTTATCAAGTACAACCTGTGACACTTCCCTCACCAGCAAACATGTATAAGAGCCTCTGAATGAGAGACACCCTANGAAAAAAAAACACACTAACAAAAAAAAAAAAAAAAAAAAAAAAAAAAAAAAAAAAAAAAAAAATCCAATACTCACTATGTCCAAAGAAGCTTCTCTTTCTGCTAAATATGTGACTCTCTAACTTGGCTTGCATGGTCTATTTTTTCTTCAGAAAGGAGGACAATGGCAGCAATCCCTTTTTTATTATTATTAGGGGAACTGTCAACAACCTATAATCTTCCAAGAATAGTTCATTCTTCACAAACACTTAGCTATTCAGTCTGAACTAGAGAGCTAGATAGAAAACTTACTTGCAGTTTTCTTTCTGGAGACAGACAAAGGATGATTACAGCTGCAACATGAGTTTGACATGAATCATTCCTAAAGTGGGTGGAAAATGCCACCATTTGCTCAAGGACTTAGCAATTGCTGGAATATAGAAAGGTCAGGACAGACCCCCAAGAACTGTGGAGACATGGACATACTGGAGAAATCCCAATGAAGGGACACAGACATTCATTAATCTTTCCTATTACGGAAAACAGAGAGAGAGGTTAGAAGTCAGCCTGGAGAAGAGAAGAGTCAGAGGGATTTTTATGAATTTATAAATACGTGAAGGGAGGGTGAAAAGAGGAGGGGAAACCAGGCTGTTTTCAATGGTGCCCAGAGGCAATGGGCAGAACCTGAAGGACGGGAAGTTCCCACTTGCAGAAATCACGCATGGGCAATAACTCTGCACTCCTTCAGGTGCAAAGTCAAAGACAAAATCCCATTTATTGTGCAGTACCAAATCCTTAAATACCCCCACAGAACAGGATATAACATCATGTAAACAGGAAAGATGTTCACCACAGTGTCTCCCTATCACCTGGAGCAATACACAGACATTGCCTATTATGGTAACAGGTAAACAATACCCTATAAGGTCACAAACTACAATCTTCACTTCTCACAGGTCCAGCTTTGTCCGCAAGCCACAAACCTCTCACCGCCCATCCCCGGTGACCTGGATACAGTCCCAGGGTCACCTCCAGGCCCAGGAAAGAGGCTGTCCCTCCGGCCTTCCGGGCTTATCTCTCTGTCACCACATAGTGTAACCCAACACCCACTGAATGTCAGGAAATATTTTTCGCTGTGACCATGACTTGCGAACTGACACAGGTTGCCCAGAGTGGTGTTGGAGTCTTCCTCCGGGGAGATATAAAAAAATCCAGATGGATAAAAATGCCCATTCTGAGCAACTGCCTGGAGGTGACTGTGCATTAGTAGAGGTAGAGCATATGACCACCAGGGGTCCAGAGGTCCCTTCCAACCTCAACCATTCTGTCATTCTGTAAATCCTGCTTAGTATAGTTTTCTATTTTAACAATGGCCCATTAAAAAAATTTAATGAGAAAATTAATGCAATTTTGTACTTCTTTAACCGTGGTTTCACTTTGCCACCTCTTTTGTAAAAGAGCGATGTGACAGGATGTACTCTTCATGAATTTCTTTTGTCGCTGACTGTTTCCTTCTCATCTTTCTGTGACTGACAGGCAGTACTCCTAAGCTTTTTTTTGGATCTGAATACTTTATAAAGTAGAAATAACTTTACCAGTTTTCTCCCACTGTACAGAATTATCACTGAGAATTCTACAGCAGTAAGAAATCTGCTTATATTAGAAGAATCTAAAAATGTAGGTACTCTTGCTTGCTTCTGATGTGCAGAATCAAATAGTAATGATCATGATTTCCAGTTAAAAGGTTTTTTCTTCCCCAGCTCCAATTGATATCTCTGTATTCTTTGTTTTTCAATTTAGCTTTTTATTTTCCTCATTCCCTACTGTTACCATCAACACTTCATGATCATTTAGTGCCTTATGCCCTTATGGGACATTTGCCAGTTTTTTGATGACATAACTTAAAAAAAATACAAAAAAAAAAAAATTGGCTTTCCATTTTTGTAAGTTCAGAACGTAAAGGAAAAAACTAAAAATATCCTGGCTATTGTTCCAGCCTATTAACTATGTAAGCCACTACAATATGGAAAGGAATGTAGCTCCTTCGATACACACAACCAATATCAAGAATATGAGTGGGGAGCCCTTTTAGAGATTCTTGCCTATATTGCTTATCTTCCTCCACCAAAATCTGATATCAGTACATCACCTTGAAAACCTTCTTAAAGCTTAATACATAAGCAAATTGTTTCTCTTAACTAACTGCAGGAAGGACGTTGAAACACATGTAGTTTACACGTGCTTGGTACTGTAGTTTCTACCAGTGTTCACATTAATAATTGGATTCAATAATTTTTGCCATCCTAAGATACTCTACAAAAGCAAACTCACCTATCTAAGATACAGAGGAGGAATAAAGATTCACATTATGATGGTTGTTGGACTCTTAGACAGATATTCTGGCAAGATGAAACACTGTATACCAATGAACAAGCCACTATGCAATATTTGGGGTACAGGGTTCTGTGAATAAACAGGTGTGCACTATTTTACATAAAAACAAATCTATATGCTTAGTAACATTAAAGAGTAACACAGGTAAAATATGTAGTCAAATCTCAAGTGACAGACTTACAGAAAAAAGCCAATGACTACACTTTCCAAAATCAAGTAAGTCAGCTGCTGAACTGCCTTTAAAATAGTTTGAGATAATACAATATCCCTGATACAGATAATTTTCAAGTGCCTCAGTACTGAAAGATTCTGGGTTTATTCTGTATTTTTTTGAGGTCACAACTCAGAGATAAGGAATAAGAAAACGCAACTCTGATCTGATTCTCTGGAATACTTTCTTTTACAAAGAAAACACTTCTAAATACTTTGGGAAGGATCATTGGGTCTGTCTTGGCATACTGTCAGAATGAAATCTTTTTTTTAAATTTTTTTCCCTGAAGGTTGGGAAACCTTTATCCTGGACAGAAAGGTAGTATGTACATTCAAAATAATTAAAAAACAAATCCAGTTAAAAATATCTTAGTGATACATAAAATGTTCCTAGATGTGCTTCTGTGCCTTTTCCCAGAGCAGAAGCATCACCTTGTAAGACGTGAGCCTGACAGAACTGTTCAGCTTTGCTTTGTGATTCTCCTGAGCTTAAAGGCCACATACATGATCTGCAAGAAAAAAGAAGTATGTCTATATTGATATATAATATTTTCCTTCTGTGATAAATTCTATGGATGAAAATATCACTGGCTTTGGATACAGGAGAATCAATATGGGGAGGAGAAAAAAGGGGGTTTTTTCGAAACTCACAGTGAGAGAAAGGTGATATTTTATGCTTAATAAAAGGATCAACAATTTGTGTGTGTAATCCTGTCCTAAGGTAAAATGAGCAATAATATAGTAATGAGGTCCTGGTGAGGAGCACACATGGCAAAATATCTATTGAAAAAGAAAATGTCTATTTTTAAAAAGAAATTTTCAAGTGCGTAAGTCTAATTTTAAAAATTGTCTCTATAAAGATTTTTTCTAATTTTATTTCATGAAACAAATTGATCACAAGAAAAAAAGACAAAAATCTCCTCCACACAGACAAAATCCCAGCACCTTCTCTTTTGTCAAACCATTAGAGCAGAAAATTTTGATTTCTGGAAGTTAGTTGTTCTGCCACTTCATTACTAAAATAATTAATGCTTTCTGAGACTTAATGGCCCTTCCTTTGGATATGGATCTCTGACTGCAGGATATTATTAGCGGGTAAGAGGAAACTGAACAAATTTTTATCACACCAAACCACTTTTAATTTTTTTAAAGCCTATAGTTAAGATTTTTATTATTTATTGCCAGAACAACTACTGAATATGTTCTGGTATGTCATGTAAATATATTGTTGTGGAAGAACACAGGATTCTCAGACAAAACAAAGTCTTATTTCTGTTGCTTTAACACTGATGCCATTAAGACTTATTGCTACATCTAAGATATCAGCATGGACTGGCAGAATTCACCCAAATCTTGTCATAAACCTGTCCTTGTGCAAGACAAGAGAAGTACTCTAGGGAGTCTCAAATGACTTTTACTTAGGCAGGTGAAACTTGCCCAAGTGACAAGAGATACTGAAGGGAAGAGAAGGAAAGTGACTTTCAAATTGCAAAGCAGGTCAGCAGCAGCATTGGATCACTTCAAATATAGGTTTCTTGATCCTTCAGACAGTGATCTATTTCCTAACAAACTTCCTATCCTTATGTGCATCAGCAATAAAATTGGTGATTCAAATGCATTATGTATGAATTTATCTGTTACTTTGCAGCTATCCCTCATATCTTCCATCAAGGAGTAAAAAAATAAATCAGAACTCCATTGATGAAATTATATTGCCTTTTTCTAAGGAGTTTGCTTGCCATACTACTCTGTTTAACCATTACTTTAAAAAAAATGAACAAATGTCACACATACTTTAAAGATCATTATTATAAGAGCATCATTTAACTTAATTAAGGAGTTGAGAATATATTGGCTGCACAAATGTGCCATTATTAGAAAATTACTGGTGTGCCCAAATGTCTTATTACCAATGGAACATTGACCAATATTGAAGTGACTGCTTGCATTTGCCACTGTCATGTTTCATTTTATTACTGTGTCCCTATGATGTTTTTACATAGAAACATACCAGCTGTGATTGAATAAACTATTTTACTGGAGCTCAAGAATACACATATCTATATTGTCTAGTGCATCTAAGACGAGAGTTAGAATAGTGCCTTTATCTCAGAATGATTTGTGTTGACAGAAAATCTTTTAGAAGTATGCAATTAAACAAGAAAAAGATTATGCCAGTGATAAACAGCAAAGATGTACCTGTGTCATGACTTTCTGACTCTATAATGAAATAAAAGAATGCTATACAAGCTAGTTACTCAGTTGAAACAAGCACTGAGGTATGATTGTCATTCTAGTAGTAAGGTATATCCCTACTTGATTAAAAATTGCATTGTTCTTTTAGTATTTCAAGAACTGAGTAAATCACAGAATAGGGAAATGCCTATTAAGGTATAGATTAGCTTATGTGTGATACCTTTATGCAGTAATTTAATTTATAGCGTAAATACCATGGTTTTGGTCAATACAGAGGAACTCTTGTGCTAAAGATGTCTAAATAAAGGTAGCTTTATTATTTTTGTTAGTTAGAGATCTCAATTTCTTTATTAATCCTTCTATATTTTATAAATATATGGTATGTTTTTATAGCTACATACAATTAGGTGATACAAGTTTAGGATTAACTGAGACTTCAGAGTCTACTTCAAATTTTCAAAATGAGTTCATTTACTTACAAACTTGAAATCCATTCAGCAGCATGCTTTCAGAGACACTCTTTTAAAACTGTATTCTATGCTGTGGTAAACATTTGTTCTTATTTTCTCACAAAATCCCCTACTTCATTCCTAGTATTTTGGGGTTTGTTGTTGTTGTTCCCTTTTTGCCTATCATTATCACACTCCACTTATCCCTGTTCTTCGAGCTGTTGGACATTAGAAAAATTTCTATCAAAGGAATTACAGCAGCTGCAGTTTACATTTCCCATGACTTTCCCCGCTATGGATCTTGTCTAGATAGGTGGAAGTGCAAATTTCCATGATCTGCCACTTTCCTCTTACTCATTCTTTTATGTTGTTCAAAGATTTGTTCCTCTCTCTCTTTAGACCACACTCTCTTTCTAACTTTTAGAACAAACAACAATTGTAAAACCTTTTTGTGTAAAACCTGTGTTATAAAGTGAGCTATGATTGCTTCTGAATTACATAAGTTCCTCATCTGAAAGGAGATTAGAGTGACACAATAGACACAAATGAATATCACTATGTCCAGAACATATTTTGCCCCCTTCCGTTTAAAAATGCAACACGGAAAAATTCATTGACTAGAAAACACTGAATGGAAAGAATTCTTAATGCATTTAATGTAAAGTAGTTTTAGAAAGGATTCTGCCACACCATTAATTCTTCCACTGTTGCTATAATGCCATGCCACACCAAAGTATAATCTTTATATTATTTATATAATCTTTATGTATTTACAGCATAATCTTTTACATACTCTTACTTTCAGCTATCTGAAATGAATAAATATTTACCATTTTCTGATATGACTTACTCATATTATCTTTGGGGTATTGAGATATGCTTTGCTTGGATCACAACAACCCCATGCACTATTACAGGCTGGGGGCAAAGTGGCTGGAAAGCTGCCTGGTGGAAAAGGACCTGGGGGTGCTGATCAGTGCCAGGTGACCATGAGCCAGCTGTGCCCAGGTGCCCAAGAAGGACAAGAGGATCCTGGCTTGGATCAGCAATAGGGTGGCCAGGAGGACCGTGGCAGTGACTGTCTCCCTGTGCTGACACTGATGAGGTCACTCTTCAACTGCCGGGTTCAGTTTTGGGCCTCTCCATGACAAGAAAGGCATTGAGGTGCTGGAATGAGTCCAGATAAGGACAACGGAGCTGGGGAAGGGTCTGGAGCACAAGTCTGATGAGGAGCAGCTGAGGAAGCTGGGGGTGTTTAGCCTGAAGGAAAGGAGGCTCAGGGGTGACCTTGCTGCTCTCTTCAACTGCCTTAGAGGAGATTGTAGCCAGGGAGGTGTCGGTCTCTTCTTCCAGGCAACCAGTTACAGGAAAAGAAGAAATGGCCTTAGATTGCACCAGGGGAGGTTTATATTAGATATTAGGGAAAATATATTGACTGAAAGGCTGGTCAGGGATTGGAACTGGCTGCTGAGTGAATTGGTGGAACTGACATCCCTGACAGTGTTCAAAAAAGCCTGTGGATGTGGCACTTAGTGGATATCGCTTAATGGGGAAAGCGGTGTTGCTGAGTTAACAGTTTGTTAACCTGGGTGCCAGGTGTCCACCTGGGCTGGATGCCAGGTGCCCACGAAAGCATTTCTCTCACTCCCCTTCTCACCTGGACAGGATATACATCAGACACTTTACAAAGACGTTGTCACAACCTAGAAAACTATAAAGCAGTCTATGTTGCCATATGCTTTGCTTTATGACTGTCAGTTCCCTGAATACAGGGACAGAGAGCCACAATAATTTTTACTAAGTAATTTAGGACTGTAGATTCTGAATTTTACAATAAAGAATGAGGAGCAGTACAGGGGATGGTAGTGGGATGATACATGCTCTGAGGTAATTCACATTAAAGTCTGACATACTCTTTTTTTTGAGCTTGAAGGGCTATTATACTTATTTTGGACAGGCTGAATTTTGCCAGACTGTGGCAAAGTAAAACACCCAAATACACAGGTGTCTAAAGCAGCCAGATGGCAAGACTGAACCTATATCTTGGTAAGAAGCAAATAGAAAAAAAGCGAATAGAAAATAAGTTAAACATCTATTTTTAATTTTTTTTCCTTAGAAGTTAATGATTTAGAAGGCTCTGTTTTTCTTCAAAACTTTTGATAGAGAGGTTATCATAGTTATTCCTCTATAATTATTTTTATTCTACAAGTCTGAATTTTTCTGACTATAGTTTTTAAGTTGTTACATGGAACTTATAAAATCACAGCAGTCATGGCCTATTTAACATATGCAATGCAAGACACAAACACCAAGTTTTTCAAATATTTAAGTATCATACAATAGAGGGAAGTTTATTCTGAAAAGTTGTGCTTTATATTTTAAGTACTTTTATTGATAACAGTATTGAGTTATCGAATGTACATGTATATCTTTCATTCTCATAGAGATCTTGTGACCTTATAACTGTCAGTAGCTTTAGAAAATGTGTATGGTCCTCATGACTTTTTCCTAATAAGTTCACAGCCTCACTTTCAGTAGAGTAGTCCTCATCATCTAAACTCTCCTCCCTGTAAGACTTTTTTTTTTTTGTCCTTTTTGCTTAGGAGAGAGTTCATCAAAACCTTCTGAAGGCTCTTTTATGCTTATGAAGCAAAAGTAATATCCTCCATGCCTAAGTATACTCTCATTTAAAAAAAATAAATTTGCTTCCCATGACATCCTGAGAAATGAAACCAGACGTTTCATTAAACACATTATTTCTTCCATGGCAATTAAGTCCCTTTCATAACCCAAATTTTCATACTAGACAACCTCTTCACTTTTCAACCTATTTTCCTGTATCTTTTAATGAGCAGGTAGTTCATGTATATGTATATTGCCATGCCTTGTTAATCTTTTGCTACATTCACTACTTTTATCTTATTTACATTTGATTTTAAGCAACTTAGTATCAAAGCATTTTCCCCTATGAGACTCTGCTAGGAGGGATATTTGGTCCCAGATGGTGATTTTAACCATTAAAGTTCAGAAAAAAACCTAATTAAAACAAAAATTTCTTTGTTTTCATGCATCAGGATCATATATTTTTTGCAGCTGATTTCTACTTTCCAGAGGATGTATTGCTGCCATATACTGGTTAGTAACTTCCCTAATGTTAATTACAATCTCCTTGATCTTACTTAATTATCTCACAGTAATAAACAAATACATTTCAGGACAATCCTCAAATGAATGTAGTTACATAAGCATTCATTTAATTATTATAGAATAGTTCTGTTAATTAATTAATGATCAGAAGCCTTGTAATGAAATTTTACATTGTTTCAATGACTATACACTAGAATATTGATGTAGAGTGAGCTTGCCCTTTAGAAGGGCAGATGAGAAAAAGTGATACTGAGAAATGGGGATGTATCAGCAAACAAAGTTGGAAGAGATGGACAGCACATGGTTCACGAAATCTTTAATCAGAAAGTGTTCAAACTCATCTAAGTTGTGCCAAATGCTGTTCCAGTGGGTGACGTGGTCTTTAAAGTGTGCAGAAGTTTCTCACCATGCTAATTTAGTAGTTTTTTAAAACTGAAATGTCTGGACTGAATACCTTAAGCGCTTTTTATCTGTTATACTGGAAGTGTGATTTCTTGTTCTAGTAACAATATCGTATATTTACGCTTCATCCTATCATATTGTTTTTATTACATCTGCTTCTGGGTTTTGTAGTATGTTACACAAAGAATGTAATTGTTTATATTAAGTCTTCTTCCAATAAAGTGGATGAAAAGTTCCACAAAAGAGCTCTAAATATTTTTTTTGTTAAAAAGCATCTCATGCCAAAAGGTAGTTGAGTGATGGGCCTATGAATGCCCCTCTCAATTTGTTAATAGGCTATTTTTCCAATGAAGGCCTAATTCAGTTGGTGATTCAAATGACAAAATTTGTAAATATATTTAGCAAAAAACCCCTTACAAACCACACCAAAAAGCCCACACCACAACAGAAATCTAACTTGTGCTGTCATTACCATAATGAAAATTACAAGTTCTTTTTTTACATCTTTAGCAAAAGACACAGTCTATCTTTTCTGCTATTTTGTTTTATTTAAATATGGCTTTCCTACCTTCTCATGGGCATTTGAGAGAACAGATTAGTTCTGTATACTAATAATACTGCATCTGCCATTTCTAATACTATAAGAAAGTGCAAACAAAGTCATCTAACTTTGATGTCAAGTGCCCTAATTTAGATTGACAGTGAAATAGTAGTGATTTGGTATGAGAGTGTGTCTGCATGCAGATGAATTTATATATTCATCCACTTAGCACTTTCTTTCAGCATAGAAGAAGAATTACATTAAGTTTACATTTGAAAAAGTAATTTTCAGTATGATACCCCAAAATCGAAAACGAAGGGCTGTGTCTGTGACGAGTGCTTCTCTTTTTGAAGTTTAAACTGGCATTACAAAAATCTGTGGAATCGTTTCCATAGATACAAGTATTTCAGTGTAAAAGAAATTCCAACTGGAATTGAGGTAAAACATAAAGAAAGTTTTCTTAGGGTGATGCCACAGTGTGATCAACAGATAGGACTGGGAGGAGGAAAAGCAAATGAACATAAGAAACAGGAAGAGGAGTAAAGCAGTGCACAGAATCTCTAGGAAATTAAATCATAACATCTGTTGTGATGGAATACCTTAACAAACATTAATGAAGTTTATGAAAACTTTATGAAGCCTCCAACACATACCATGAAACAATCCAGAAAAAACGTTATCGTAGATATAGTGATGTTTGTAAAGATGTAGTAAAGCAGTTATGGTGTCAATCAGCAAAATGGTTAAGTCTTTATAATTGTTATATGTTCTCCTAAAAACCAGAAAAGCCTAAACAAAATACTTCTCACCTTATATTCCCAGAATCTGGATCCAGAACTTCTGGATATGATTTTGATTAATCATAGTTTTGAAGGGAGCTCTTTTTTCCTAAAATGAAGAGAGATTTTAATTTGGAGTGCAAATACCAAATACAGTGTCTTCCTTCGTGTGACTGCATGGCACAGAAAAAGTGAACCTCTTTTAACAGTGAATTTTGAATTTTCACTGTCCGTCGCACAGCACTTCCTCATGGCTATCTTCTGCCATATAACTGTTCCAAGTTAAGGATAATTAGGATAATTAAGTTCTTTCTTAATTATAATTCTTTCTCTGTTATGCTTTTGGTTTTGTATTCATTTTTCCACTTGAGTTTTTTGAGGCAGTCTAGGTTTTCCAAGGATGTCCACGTTTTAGAGTATTTTCACTTACACAGATCTAAAAAAGAGCAGGCATGTGCTCTCTGAAATTGTAGCCCACCGCATAAATTCATTGTACAAACACTTTTATTCACATGAATCTCACTCCTTCAATATATTTCCACTCTGGATGTGCAGACAGGAGAAGGAGAAGCTGGAGAGCAACCCCTGCATAAGGAAACTGAATGTCCTGGTTGACAGCAAGTTGCATACGAGTCAGCAGTGCCCTGGCAGTCAGGATAGCCAACCGTGTCCTGGGAGGAGTCAGGCAGAGCATCACCAGCCAGGCAATGGAGGGGATTGTCCCGCTCTGCTCTGCACTGGGGCGGCCTCCGCTCGAGCCCTGGAGGCAGTTTTGGGCACCACAATATAAGAAAGATATTAAGCTGTTAAAGAATTTTCAAAGGAGGGCCATGAGGGTGAAGGGTCAGATGGGTAGTCATATGAGGAGCAGCTGAGGTCACTTGGTCTGTTCAGTCTGGAGAAGAGGAGACTGAGGGGAGACCTCATCACAGTCTGCACCTTCCTTGTGAGGAGAAGAGGACGGGCACACAACAATCTCTTCTGTGTGGTGACCAGTGATAGGACCTGACGGAATGGCGCTAATTTGTGTCAGGGGAGGTTTAGGTTGGATGTTAGAAAAACTTCTTCGCCTGGAGGGTTTTTGGGCACTGGAACAAGCTTCCCAGGGAAGTGGTCACAGCACCAGGCCTGACAAGAAGTGTTTGGACAATGTACTCAGGCACATGGTGTGATTCCTTGGGGTGTTCTGTGTAGGGCCAGGAGTTGAATTTCGATGATCCTTTTAGGTTCCTTGTAACTCAGATTATTCTGTGACTCTAATAATGGAAGAGTTGGGGTGTCATTGCAGAGGAACTCATCACTGTCACTGATGTTTTGATCTGCAGACATCTCCATGTGTACTTTAGTCGTGATAAGTAACTGATAAGGAATACATCTTTCCCATAATATTTTTAGAGCATCTCAGACTTAAACTAGAGAAAAGAGTGCTAGCAGATAAAAGCAGAGCTATTATCCCATCATTATCATTATTTTATTCGTGAGCTCCATCTATTTTGCTTGAAGGCTGATAAAGTTGTGAATGGTGCAAAGTTCATATGCAGCCAATCAACTGAATCATCTTCTTCACCTATCACAAGAGATTATTTAATAGGTTTCAGAGAATCATAGAATCATCTAGGCTGGAAAATACCCTTATGGTCATCAAGTCCAACCACAAACCTAACATTGCCAAGTCCACAACTAAACCGTGTCCCTAAGCACGATGTCTGCTCATCTTCTAAATACCTCCAGGGATATTGTTTCAACAACTTGCCCAGGCAGCTTGTTCCAGTGTCCAACACGGATTCTTGTTTATTAAGAACAGATAACTCTAACAATAGTACAAATAAATTAATTACATTGCTTCAGATTTTTAGAGTGGCATAAAAATGTATATTTCAATATAGGTTTTGGAAGTGAATATTTTAAATACCTCTATAAAGTCATCAGTTTTCATGTATACAGTTTTGTACCACTTGTAACATGATTAGATATTGTGGATTACATCTGTTTTGTAATACACTCACCAATTCTCAAACTCTGCCCACAAAAATATCTGTTGCCTCTAGAACCATTGTCATTTTTATCAATTTGATCAGTAGGAACACAGCTGACATTGAACCTGATAGAGCTTAGTAGCTTCATAACCTCATAAACCTTAAATTTCATTTAAGTACCCTTTCCTGGAGAATCTGTTTAATCAATCATAATTGTAAAACAATTACCAGAAGTTTTCTCAGAAATATTCCTGTGATTATGGATTCTTAACTTCCATTACCTAATTATGAATAATTTAACTTGTGCATATACTTTGTCTCAGAATGACTGCTAAAGAGTCCTTAGATCATGTTCTCCTCTCAGACAAAATGAATAATTTTTAAATTAATCAATTAATTTAGCGATTTTTACTATTATTAAAGTTTTTCCATATAATAAATTAGTAGCCCAAATTCTCATCTGCTATGGTAAATCCTGAAAAGATGAATAAACTGTTTCCAAAACCAGGATTAGCACAAATGCATCTGTCATCTCAGCTAGTCAAACAAAATGCCTCACCATCCCATGTGTGGGACAGATGCGTGTGGTGTACAGATATCCTTGGGGCGTGAAGTCAGCTCTGTAGCTCAGTCTCGTTGGATTCATTCCTAATGACCTACTGGATCTCTGGTGTTCAGGAGGAGTTGCTGTTTTCCAATAATTCATAAGGAAGAGGAATAGTCCAATGGCATCACCATTTATCTTCTGTTCAAATCTAACTGGATTGTGATTGAACCAGTGTTGCTCAATCTGGAAACTGGCTTACAGGGACTAGAAAAATTACTGAAATATTGAATTTTGCTGGGTTGCTCCATATTGCCATTGCCCTGGTGAGTGGTTTTACTAGCAGAATTTCCTGCTTTCCCATTTATTTGGTAAGTACTGAAGATATGATCTGTTAAAGGAAAACTCCTAAGTTCCTTGGAAAATATCAGCTTTCCTTAGTGAAAACAGTAGTTTAGGGATTTGCAAGTCTGGAAGTAGATCGCATCCTTAGTCAAAGATGAACTTCAACTAAATGTTTGCAAATTTAGAAAAAAAAAAAGTCTGGCATCAGTTATGTATGATATTCTCAAAATATGGCTATGGAAAACCAAGCTAAAATGTATAAAATAGTGGCTTTGTCTTTCAAATAAAAAATGTAGACTAACTTGCATTGTAAAATTACTTCAGAAATGCAGAAAACTTTAAATAGCTGTTGTTGCATTCCAGTTTCAGATGACAGCAAAATCACTTTGATTATCAAAATCAAATTAATTTATTCACTTACTGGATCTAGTTTTCTTCTTCCTAGTCAGTCTTGTTTTAAATCATTTCAATTTTAACAAGCTGAAAATGGCAACTTTATGCATAGAGCTTTAAACTTCACTCAATATTCAGCACTTTTTTGGTAATAATGACATCCCATAATTAAACAAAGACATATTACTCTCTAAAAAAGTTACCTCCTAGGCTGTGCTCTTAGGAATTATTGATGATTTCAACCTATTTGGTCAGAAAATTTGAATGATGGTGATTGTTTATTTTAGATAAATGCCATAATAATGATATTAAAGTTTTAGGTGTTATTTCACTTTAAATTCCATAACATAACCCCCAAAATGATACCTCAATTAAAAAACATTATACATATAATAAAATGCATGACTATCCCTAGTGTCTGAAGTTGTATCTATTACACCAGAAATGTACTGGCTTTAAAAAATCTGTTCACCCAGAGGCAATCACAAAATCCAAAATCTATTTCTGCATGTTATAATACATGTTTTTGCCCATATCAAATAAAATATTTACAAAATGGCTTACGCTTTATTCAATGAGCTGTGTCATTATTGAAAATTAACTTCAGAATTTAGACATAAATATGGCATTTGTCTATACGCAAATTTCATGAGAATTAGATAGTATAATCCATGCTATTTTGGTAGAGAAAAATGTGACATCACAAAATGCAACAATAAAAAATCCTGTGTGTGGAGCTGTTTAAAATTTAGATAGGTGAGATTTTGTCTTGCTTTGCCCTGTTCTGCTTTTTAAGATTAAAAGGGTTTTTTTAGTTTGCAGTGTACTCACTATCTGAAATACCAGTCTAACAGAAACAAAGGTGGCTGAAATGTATACTTTCTTATTTTGATATTTCATATGACCATATATGACCAAAATTTGGTCATAAAGACAGGATACAATGCACTTCATTGATTAAAAGGATATTTTCTCTGGTTATTTTAGATCATAACTTTCTAAGATTAATTTGCCATTTCAAATTCAGGCAGTCTGGAAATTGTCCCAATACTGAGGAAAATAAACATATTGGGAAAAAAAAAGACAAACAGCTAAATATTGAATTGTTCTCCATGGTATTCAAAGTAGAAGACAATACTGACAATACCACAGATCTTTCTGGTAAGAACAACTTGATTTTGGGAAAGGATGGGCTGAAAAAAATACTGAAGTAGTTACTCATTCATTAACAGCAATTCTCTTGTAAGATCATTAACTTTAACAAGACCAGAAAGCCAAGAATGAACAAGAGAATTAGTGAATAGGCAGCATATTTCAGAAGCATTCCCAAATGTTTCATATGAGATAGGATGAGGTGTTAGATTTTATCCTTCTGTAAAAGCAGATTTTATTTTATTTTTCATTAATTTTGGATAGAATTTTTCTTCTATAGAATAAGAAGGATTTTTTTAGCCTGAAAGACCATTTTAAGTATGAATTTTCTCAAATCATCTATGAAACCAACCCACCAAGACTTTCAGCTTAACTTCTATCTCACACCACCAGTCAGATGCACTACTGTATGAAACATTAAAACGCCGTTGAAATTTCTAGAATCTATAAACATTTTCTTTCTAGCAGAAAACACACAGAATAACTTTACATCAGATTTTACAGAAAAAGAAAGTTGGAGATCGATGAACTGAAAGTGAAGGCTCACCTTGCACAGGAGAGTGTTCAATTAGTCATATGCGAACAAAGAACCGCTCTTGATCTGAATGCACCAAGAATTTTGGCATAATTTTCCAGTTTTTAAGACAAACATAAAAATGCTAAAGAGTGAAACTTTACTTGATAATAAAATAGTTTGCAAGATGGTTTATTACATATTTTAAAGAAAAAATTCTGGAATAAAATTCATAAAAATATTTAATATTCTTCTAAGATGGGAAGGATGTTTGACAAAAGCAAAATAAATAACTAATAAATGTTAAAGAGATCATCAAATTTAAAAAAATAGGAAGTACAAGAGTATCTTAACTGTGACAGAACAGAATAATTTTGGTATAGAATTAAATTAATATTATTTAATTTCTTCAACTGAAGATTCACAGCTATTAAAGTACAAAAAATTTGTAGCAGGTGGTGTCTTAGTTTGCCAGAAAAAAAATCATAACAAATCAAAGGAAGATGAGTTAAGTTAGAAATAAGGAATATATTTTTATTCAGTGTGAAACAGACTAGACTGAAAACTTCTGATAATGTCCCTGACATCGTTTTTCACACTGTCAGAACTAAAAATACAAGTTTATGAGTTTGACATTTTTTCATTTGCTAAAATGTCATATTTCAGTATCTTTAAAGATAAACAAACAAAAAGCTTTATTGGAAGCTATTAAAAATTTACATGAAATGAAATTTTATTTTCCTGGGAGAAAATGTAATAAAATAATAGTTTCTAACAACATAATATTTTTCAGAATTTCATTTCTGAGAGCATTTAAAACTTTCTGTTTGTACCTTACCTGACATGAAGTCAGAGGTAGAAAACTCAAAACCATTTGCAAAATGGAAATTGTTTACTGTATACAGCTTTCAGTAATTTACTTAGTACTATTGACAAGAGTAGAAAATATTTCTTATGAAATACAAATATGCAGTATATTGCATACCTGAGCAAGCCTGAAATGAGAACTCAAGTGCAGAATGCTGTTGCCAAATAACAGAGGAACCAGAAAATCAGTTACAAAATGTATGAATGTAGTTGGCCTCTGTGATAATGTCAGTTTTTATATATGACTTTACACATTAATCCCCACAAAGAAAATACTAAAATAACAGAAAATAAATGAGAAAGAAGAGTAATTTTAACTTTGCAAATCATTGTTTGTTTCTTAAGATGGAGATGGAAAACACGGAAAGGAGACGGAAACACACTGGCTGGAGAATATTATCTAGTAAAATTACTCTTCCCTATTTTGAGTAAAACAGAGAAAGCAAAATATAGAATAATGGATTTGATGTGTTTTGGGGCAAGAAAAAATTATTGGAACAATTCTTACATTAAAATCAATACAGATTTTGATTTATTCCAAGATACTGGGGCGTTAGAATAACATATCAAAACAAAAAATCCCTGGTATTTATAATCAGTGCTCAGTGACTACAAGTAAAAAAATATTCTTTGCCTTAACTGAATCAGGTTCAGACTAAAACTGTGGTTTTGTTTTTCCTAAACATTGTAGTATTGCCAGACCAATCTATTCAATTGTATTCCAAATACTAAACGAGTAGCATTTTCTGTTGATCAAGTAGGTGCAAAGTACATTTATGTTACAAATGTCTGTTTACTGTAGCTGTGACTATAGGCTTCATTTGAAAATATGCAATGAATATGGTTTCTGTTTCATAAATATCATGTGTCCTTGTTGGCAAATGAACGTTCCACTTGAATCACCTTCATTTACCATAGATACATGTTTCAAAAACTTGATCAAAACTAAATAGTAGTTTCACAGTTCATCTCTTGGAATACTGCATGCTCTGAGTCTAAGTGAGAATGTGACTGAGACTGTAGTCAAATCTGATCTTTAATTGCTTAAATCAACCTAATCATGTAGTGTTTCATACGTAAAGAAAAAGTAATATTAAATCTGAACATAATTTGCAATTCATCTGAACGTAATTTAACAATTCATCTAAACACAGTGGATTTGGATAAAATGAACAAAGTATGACCATAGTTGTTCAGAAGCTTAGGGCCTGACATGAACTTGCACACTCCATGTTCAGCATGGTTTTAGGACGTAGGGTTCTGCAGGTTCCATGCACTTTGAAGACAATAAGGCTATTTAGTGTCCTTAAGGGTATTGTTGCAATGATGGTCATGGTTGTGTCTGAGTCTGCCAGGTAGTATATAAATGGATTCCGCTGAGACTGTGTAATGGCAGGTATTCGAAGAGGGGGGATTTTAATTTAAAAAGGGAAGCGCTCTGAAGCCTTGGTCTTAGAAACTAGACTAAGTTTTCTTATTCAAAGAGAAATTGTACTAGTTTCAAGGTACCTAATTGTCAGTATAGCTCACGTCAACAACTAGTAATGAGGAATTCCAGAAAAATTAGACCCCAGCCTGCCAATGTAAGTACCATCATAACTTTTTCTGTTCTAGACATCATAAAACTATGATTTATTGTGAAAATTATAAGCTGTAAGCTCTCTGTATATTAGTTTTTTCTTGTAGAAATAAGCATAATTAATTAAATGGTATTGTGTAAATAAACAGAATTTTTTTAAAAATTAGTAGCTTCACATAATATGAAAAAGTGCCTACATACTTTTTCTTTTTTTTTTAGTCAAAGGAAAACACCTGTCAAAAGAAGAATTTTTATCACTATCAAATACAACTTTTAGTTCTACTACTATAAGGCTTCATAAAACCAAGTATCAGTTCCTTTGCAGTCTATCCATACCAATTAATAGCAATTAGAGTGTAACTAGTTTTAGTAGGATAACTTGTGTTAATAACTGTCCATGAACAGGTCTACAAAAACTTGAAGATGATAGCACTGAGTCTTTAAAAGACTAATTTTTTACATAGGTTTTCTGTATTTATATTTAATCTAACAGGAGAATGAATGTATTACAAGCACACATATAGCTTAATGGATATATTTCAAGCTGAGTCCCATCAATTAAGGTGAATTCTGCTTTCAAAGTTATGATATGTTAGTGGTGTCTTTTCGTGGGATTGAAGAGTCCACTTGGCAAGATTAAGAATTACTGATGTGACACAGTAGTGTGAGGATTCAGAGTCACCACAGAGGATTGCTTTGGTTGGTGTGGGGCCTTGGGAGAGACGGGCAGGCTGCATCTGGCAGGAGGCGAGACAAAGAGTAGGAGAGTTAACAGGAGATTAGGCGAAGAGATAGTAATCTGTGGCCATTAGAGATGCAAAAGATGAAACCCTAGAAGCCGAAGTTTGGAGCTGCTGGACTGTTATTTTGTAACAGTATATAAAGATGTGGCTTCTACAATAAAATTTGGCTTTGCATGCACCCGGCAAAGTCCGCATTTCAATCACTGACAAATGGTGCCCAGTGTGAGGAGCTTATTATACACCTAGCTGCGCGTCCATCGGTGAGCCCCGTGGAACTTGAAGTGCTGCTGAAAGAAGCAGGAAAGCTGGCCAGCAATCAATCACTTCACAGTCGTTGGTNCGTTGGTGAGCCACGGGGGACATGGGGGCTGGACAGTCCTCATCAGATAGCCATGTTTTCGAACTTCTCTCTTTTACTTGAAAAACATGGAAAGTCCGTGCCTTCCCAATCCCTTAAAATTATGCTGCTTCCAAAGCACCCGTGCTAAAGCCAAGCACTGCTTTTTTGTTGGAGGTGTGGGAGGAAGTAGGATATATATTATGAGATCATGCTACAAGAGGAGATGA
>VZTE01003071.1:115767-231433 GCA_013397775.1 Eulacestoma nigropectus | reverse complement strand
GTCTTTCTGCAGGGTGGCTCTCCCTTCACAAGCATCCACTTCATCAACCAGTTTATTATTATTGGAAAACTGCACCAGGATACACTTGATACCATCTTCTAGATCACTTTGGAACATAAGTAGTGCTGGGCCCAATATCAATCCCTGGGGACCCCACTTGTGGCAGGTTGCCAGTTTGAAGAGGAGTGACTGACCACTCCCCTGGGTGCTGCGGGTCAGCCAGGTCTCCACCCACCCACCATATGGACCCCTTGTCTAGGCCATAACACAGCAGCTTCTCCAGGAGGATGCTGTGGGAAGCAACACTGAGAGCCTTGGAGAAATCCAGGCAAGCAATGTTCACCACTCACCCAACATCAGCTGAGCAGGTTACTGTGTCGTAGAAGGCAACCAGGTCTGTCAAGCACAGTTTTGAAAGCATTTCTTGAGATCGTAGCCTTTAGCTTTACCTCCTGTCAGATATTGGTAAGATACTAAATAATGATAGGAAAATTAGGCAGGAAGACTACATCTCAAAGACCAGATAGTGAGAATTTTTTTTTTAGAGTATAAAAAAGAAAATCTTGATCCTTCTTTACTTATTTTTGTATTTTATTATTTTGTCCTAGTATAATTATTTAGATAAGGAGTTTGATTATGGAGGTGACTTATTTAACTTGTAAGGAGAATTCAATGCAATTAAAATACCAGTTGTGTAGATTAGGAGCTGATCAAGTGGGACTGAAGAACTATGTAGTGAACAGTACTGGAGAGATTCAGACCCTAGCTTTGAGGGGTGCCAAGACTGGGCCTTCTACTGCTTGGAGAATGTGATGCAAAGAGGCAAATCTAGGTTGGGTTACTATTAAGAACATCCTAAAATTCAATTTTTTAAAAATTTATGTAGTTAAAATTTATGTAGTTATTTAGAATTCTTATTGTTATCATCTGAAGGATTATTGAATCAAAATAGTTGCACTCTCTGTTCTTACCAGTTAATGCATTGTATTTGAAAATGTATTTTTAATTCGAAGGACGTAATAGAGAAAATTTAAAATATAAATACTGTCTAATGTCCACTGTTATTTATATTGCTACAGCTTCAGAATCAGAGAAAAAAATTAAAGTTCCTGAATCATATGGCATTGGGCTGGCTATCATGAAATCTTGATTAATATATAATGAAAATCATAATTGTTATGTTTATATTTGCATTGTGCAATACATTTTTAGCATCCATGTTTATAGAGTCCCTTTCACTTGAACACATTTCAGATTCCTGAGAAGTGCTAACTGGCTTAGGTACACAGTAAGGCAAGTAAAATGCCGTAAAATGGACTTTTCTCTTGCTCATAAAGTAGTAATATTTATTAACGCCTCTGATGTCTGTCAAAAAAATCCTTTTCTCTTCCACTCTAAATAGGATTTTAATCTGTATTTTAAATACTTTCTGATGAAGCTTGCAATTTCAGCAGGTACTTAAACATTGATAACAGTGTTTAATATGCTGGGGGTATATTCATGATTACTTTGAATATGCTGCTGAAAAATGTTATAAATAGCGAAGAATTCTATTTCTCCTGTAATTCTTTCCAAGATTAATTTTACTTAAATCTACCCTCATTCCAAATAAAAAATATACTTTAAGATTTTATAATTGTTAATACAAAGCAATGAAAAATTAAATGAAAGTTTTTATTTCTTGACACATGGAGGCTGGTAATCAGAGCCAGACGTGCTATCTATTCTCATTCTCAGCCTTAAAACAATACTTTTGTCAGGGCTACATGTAAGCAGGAGTGATATAGTTCTCTAGAAAATGTTGTTTGTTTTTTTCTTTTTACTTGATGTCTTAATAACGTGTCTCAGTACAACTGCCTAGTACAGTATAATTGAACCTACAGTTCCTACCAAATTTTTTTTCCAGCTGTTTTTAATGTGTTTATAAGAAGGCAGCTGATGGATTGATTATGACACATAGTTTGACAAGATTCTGATTTTCCAGTTTTATGGAAACTGTTATGTAACACTTACTTTTCTTTAAATTACTTCAGCTATTTCATGCCAGCCTAAGATTGCAAATAGACACTTCAACTGTAAAGTAATAAAGCAAATTTCAGAATCAGAGCCACAAGACAAAACAGGAAACCACCTTCTAATCTCTTGCATGATTGTGTTTGCAGTATAAGCATCTAAGCATTTCCTTTCATGTTTATATTTGGAATAAATTAACTATTTTGTCTCATTTTTTAGCCGTGTCCTCCAGGGGCCCGTGATTTTAGAGAGAAGCAATGTGCAGATTTTGACAATATGCCTTTTCGGGGAAAGTACTATAACTGGAAACCCTACACTGGAGGTAATGGTTAGCATTGCAAAAACATTATCATATGTGAAGACTTCAAAATTATATAAATGTTGTACAGAGAGTAATGTTTGTAGATAGAATGTTTTGATTAAAATAGCATGAGCTAAGATTTTTAAGCTTGTGCTTTCGTCAGTTGCTGAAAAGGTTACTGAAGAGCAACATTTCTTTATTCTAGATTTTGTTTTGGTGTGAAGAGGAGTCAGCATCATTGTAGTGACTCCACTTTGAAAGTATGGAGGCCTTCTCCACCTGTAATAGAATTAGAGATTCCATAGGTGATCTGCAAGTGCCTCTTATGCCACAGTGATGAGTTTAGTAATCTCACAATAAGTTTGCCTTTCCTAAAGTCAGAATATTACAAAAATGAGAAAGATGTAAAAGCATTTATAGGAGTCTCTAAAGACTACTTCAATAATTGCATAATATAATATAATATAATATAATATAATATAATATAATATAATATAATATAATATAATATAATATAATATTTTTCCCGTTCTAAAGCTGGAGGTTATAACTTGTGTTTTTAATACTTAATTGACCTGAATGGTTTTATCAGTGATTTTTAGCTTAACAGCCTAAATGGTTTTACAAACAGTTTTTTAGATTAAAAGCCTAGGAAAGGTCATCATGATCATGTGATCTGAGCTGTAGTGTAATTCAATAGGACTGAATTCTCAATTCGAAAATTCTAATCTTGCTTTTGATATACTTCTAGCACTACATTCTCTTGCTATTCTTGCTTTTCAAATAGTGAAGTGGTATCCTTGTTGTTTTAAATTGTTCAGTAATCATTAGGATTGTGCTAGCATAGTGGCATCATTATGGAGCCAGCCAACCTTGTCATATCTTACTGTGTGAAATAATATTTTTTGCAAAAAAAGATGAGTCAAATAGAGAAATCATTAAGGGGAAGTTAAATGAAGTGTCTACCTTATATATGTCAGGTATGAGATTGTAAATTTCAGATCTATTTATGTATAATATTTTTAACTAAAACCTTAACTTTTTAAGGTTTCTGTTAATTTTTTTTTTCCTTTGATTTGTTTTTGTTGTCCAGGTGGGGTTAAACCGTGTGCATTAAACTGCTTGGCTGAAGGGTACAATTTTTACACTGAACGTGCTCCTGCAGTAATAGATGGGACTCAGTGCAATGCTGATTCACTGGATATCTGTATCAATGGAGAATGCAAGGTTACAAATGTTTTATAAAGTACTTACAGATTACTTTGTTGTGTCTGCTGTCACCCATATTTAGTTATGGTACTTATATATTACATAAAAGGGAGTGTTGACAGGTCAAATTGTTAATAAAAGTGTAAGATTGAGACAAAAAGTTTTAAAAAGTATTGCATAAAATAGACTAATAATTTGAATTTCAATAACTTCTCAAAGACATTAGTAGAATCTGCCATTTTATCTGTTTTTTCTTGCTTTATGGTTTCTTTTGAAGAGCTGATGGCAATGTCAACAGGAGATGGACAGGTTCCTTTCTCTCTTCCAAGGCCTGTTGCACGATTTCAGTTAGAACTCCACTCTGGCTGAAAAACACTAAATGTGAACATATTAATTTGGTAAACTAGCTCATCCTTTTGCAAAAAATCATACTGTTAATGAAAGTTGTCACTATTGCTCTGTGGTTCTAGGAAAAAATGTACAATGATGTATTTGCCATTTACTAAAAATCTGATTATCTTGTAAGATTCCTATAGAACTGCATTACAAGAATTTCAATAGAATTGGGGTTCTGTGCCATATTTTTTGGTTATTAACATTCCACTGCTTCCTCAGTTTAGCAAAGCTTTTAATTATTTACTTAGGTCTAGACATTTGAAAAGTACTGGTAACTCTAAAAATGATTTGATTTCAAGAAAACCACTAACATAACTAAAGCTTAACTTAATGCTGAAGTTCTTTGCTAAATGGAGGGCTGAAGATGTGTGTTTATTGAATGACATAGTGAGATCAAAAGCTTTTGCCATGTTTTAGTAAACTAATGGAAAAAATCTCAAGTTGAGAATGAACTGTGAAGAAAGTTGGGTGTGTGTCATCTTGGTGAATCAGTAAGTTGAAATGTAAATAGTTAAAATAATGGTATTTTGTCAGTTATTTGAAGTATTTTAACTTTTCTTATGATGCATGTATTAGCTATTTACAAGATGGCGAATAATAGTACTAGACAGGAAACAAAGACATCTAGACAGTTATGTCGCTACCTTCTTCTTTGTATAAATCCTGGAAAAATACTGGCAAGTTGCAGTCTTTATTCTGTTTACAACTTACTTGTTTCATCCTAATTTTTTTTTCCCCCAAAGGTTCTGTCTTTATTTTCATTTATTTTAATTTATTTTCATCTATTACAGCATGCTGTTCAGCCTTTCACTATGTTGCATTCTGTATGTATTCTTACTATGAAGCCATTTACACTTTACATTCAGACTTATGAAAATTGAAAGTTTCCCCTGCAGCATGTGGAAGTATGGTCTATGAAGCTGTAATGCCTTAAGAATACTACTTACACTGTTTAAATGTTTAAGAAACACACAGCAAATGTTTACCTTAAAGAAACAATATAGATGACATGCAGCTGTTTTAATATCAAATAACTACATCAGTAATCATTTATTGATAAGTATAATAATTATATTATTTGCAAAACACTGTGAAATCCCTTACTGGAAGTCGCATTAGAACTGCAAGGTTCTTATTAATCAAGATTTGATAACAACCTAAAATGTGAATTCTTCTCCTTTTTTATGTCTTTTCATATTCAAGTGAGAACCCACTTAAAGTACTGGTTATCAAAAATAGAGTAGATAAAAAGAAGAACTGAATATCTCAAACTTGAAAGAAACACTTCAAAGAAACTTTAGAAATAGTGGTGCATGACCATCATCCTATTAAAATATTTGTTTTTATCTGCTCTCAGCATGTAGGTTGTGATAATATTTTGGGGTCTGATGCTAAGGAAGATAGATGCCGTGTTTGTGGAGGAGATGGGAGTACATGTGAAGCCATTGAAGGTTTCTTCAATGATTCATTGCCCAGAGGAGGTACGTACATGTATGTCCATTCTGTTACACAATGCGTGTAGATGACTCTTTAGCAAATATTAGTGCTGCCTTCATTCCCAGTGTGGCATTGCTGTTGCAGTTTCAGTCTTTGGAGTTTTTCATGACCCAGCAGGATAAAGCTCTGAGTTACTTGGTCTGATCTATTAGCTGCACCTGATTGTAGCAGGAAGTTGAGCTAAATGGCTGACCTCTACCACTTGAATTATCCCATGATCCTGAGACCCTTTAAAATGTTAATTCCTTAAAATACACTCTTGAAAATATTTTATTAGCACTTAAAAAAAGGAATTCCTGAATATCTAAGTTCTTGCTATCAGTTAAAAATTTTTGTATGAAGTTTAAAGATTTTTCCTTCACATGAAAGAAAATGTTCAAGTACCTTTGAATCCCATATCTCATACTAATTTTTAGTTGTAAGTAATTAATTAATGGTTAGTTTCATTACTTAAAATTGATGAAAAAAAAACAGCAAAAAAAATTTATCTTTGTCTTACAGGATATATGGAAGTGGTTCAAATTCCAAGAGGTTCTGTGCACATTGAAATAAGAGAAGTGGCAATGTCAAAAAACTACATTGGTAAGGGCATTCTTTATATAGCAGATAGTTATTAAGTCAGAGTTTATGTTATGTTTTGAAAGCATATGTCCTAGTTTGGCCAAACCTTATACACAGTAGAAGCAGCAGAGGGAATAGTTAGCTGTTAATACAGCTAACCTGTGATCAGACAGTTAGTAGTGAGTTAGGGTGTATTCTCTTGAATGGAGCTATTGAAATACACCATGCATTTCCTCATGCATTCAGGGCAAAATCATGCCAACTTCACTATTGAAGTTAAAGTGTTAGACTTGAACTGAAGTGGATGAGGAAATAATTCTCAATATGAGGAAATAAAATACTCAGTAACAAGGAAATAAAACTCAAATAATCTCCTGTCCCACTATGAAGTGGTGTCTTCCATCTGGAAAGTCTCTTGGGGGATTAAACTGTTTTAAAACACAATTTTATTTCATCAGCAGCCGTGGTTACTTAAATGCTAACAATCCTGTCTCTTTACTTCAAGGGAATTTAATGTATCAATTACACAATGTTGCTGCATTGTAGGTAATAGATAACATTCCTGGTTTGTAGGTAAGAAAATTAGGTGCAGAAAAACTATGTGATTAATTGAAATCTTTCAGGAAGCCTACTGTAAAGCATAGAATTAAATTCAGACTCCCAGATTTTTACTCATTTCTCTAGAGACGGTTAACGTGCTTTCTGCTTTTTTAATACTGATATTTACAGATCTGATTTAGTCAAACTCAAGACAACGTGCATTGCTTAAAGTTTATGTACCTTGGTTTGCATAACAGTCAGTTGACAGTGGTACAAGACCACCAGTTTTAGTCAGAAATAGATTAGAGAGCTGATTAGTTGTACAGCAAACTAAGAAATTAACGCTAGCAAAAGCTGTTAGCCTTTTAAGGTGAAAAGCAGCTGCTGAGGCTACTTCTTTCAGTCTTTAGTCCATGTACTTGGTAAATAACACTAACATGCTGGGAAGGATTGGAATGTCTCTGAGCGTGAGTTAGAAAGGCAGTTGTCCTCATTGGAACATCAATTCCTAAGTGGATTATATTGACAGTAATGGCACCTTTTACTGCTGAATGCCTACCTTTCTTTCTGCCTGCGCCCACCCTTCTGTAATTCAGCAGACAATCCCCTCCCTGTGTTCTGCAGGATTAATAACACTACCAGCAACTGAATGCTTACTATTCTTTCAGCATCATGCTCCCCAAGACCCCCCTCCCGTGTCAAAATATACCACGTTTAAGTTTGCTTCTGTATCCTATACTGACATTTCAAACAGAGGTGACGGGAGACAGTCATGCTATGTGTCCTGTCATGGTTGTTTTCTGCCAAGAACTCTTTAATGGACAGCTGAAAACCAGAACAAAGATGCTACTGCAGTTTGTTGTCATTCCTTTCTAAGAGCAGAGCAGAGGAGAGAGATCTGGAGAAGCATTTTGATTGGCACCATCTGAGTAAAATAAACGAAAAATGCAAATTTTTTGGTTTAAATAGAAAATACATAAAACATCATTGGTATTTAATCTGGCCACAGATCTAAAAATGTAAAGTTGTACATAAACATTTTTTTAATGTGCTTATCACAATTTCTAGGGATTCCTGGACTTCCAGGCTCTCTCCTCACTGCCTTGTTTCATGCCACAGAGCCCTGACTACAAAATGGGGGCTTCCTCTCCTTTTCTAGTTTCTTGTGTTTCCATCTTTCAAAAGTGCCATTATATCCTACTGAAAGATAATCTTTTGAAGTAGCAGGGGCTATTTCATTTTGTTATGGTGTATTTTGTTCAGTGAGTGTGAACCAGATCTCTGTTTTAGGATAACCAGTTTCTGGGGAAAGGAAGGCTTTGATTTGTCTGCTCCCGTAAAGGAACTAGACAAGCAGAATGGTAGCTAAAATGAGTTTATTATGTTAAAATACATAACCCAAGGGTATTGTTTCATGAATATTTCTTTAGTGGCATTGTCAACTTCACAACTCCTTCTCTGTCTTTGTGGAGTTCCCCATGTTTTTCCAGGACAGCTCTTTGTCCATGGCCACATGTCATGGCCACACCATGAATGAGATTAGAGAACTGATTCTACTGAAAATAACCATTTACACATATCACTATATGTTCTTTTATGTGCAGTGCTGCCAAATACTTGATTACAGTTTAAGAAATCAATTTCTCCATGTGAAAGTATACTAAACCTTCTCAGTTTTGTAGTAGTCAACCTGTTGTAGTTGGAGATGTCCCTGCTTGTTGAGGCGGTTGGACTAGATGACCTTTAAAAGTCCTTTCCCATCCAAATTATTCTATGATTCTAAAATACAAAAAACACACACCCCTCCTCCTCTGTTGTTGGCTCCTTTATTCAAACTAAGTCTTTCAAACTAACTCACAGCAAACATCCCATAGTTCCTTAAACTAGAATGCAGTTCTTTGAAAGCCATGACCTCAAATTTGGAGTGCAGTTAGCTAATTCAATTAGGTCGGTTAGCACCTAGCCTCTCTCACCTTGATCTGGCTGATCATTTTTTTCACCAGTATCATTCCTAGTTATGTAACAAAATTGATCAAAAGCCCATTTCTGCAGCTGCACAAATAATACAATATTTTAACTGATTTCTCCAACCGATAACCCAGCAGCAACAAAATTTTCTGTGTTCAGAGCTGCAGAAAAAACTGCATGTTTAGTAATGCTGTTATCTTCCCTTAAATGGCTTGATCCAGGGTGACACCTGGCTTTATAGACCTCTTATGCTAATTTTCTGTGGGCTTCCTGCATTTCAGGTTCTCATAAATGATTTGATTAAGAACATGAACTTGTCCTTTCTGTCTCATATGCTGCTAGCATTATGCCACTGCATAGTTATTGTCGTGTAATTATTGGACTGCTGTTCACAACTGTGGCCTTCACCTGTGCATAACAACTCACATTAGGTAAATGTATTTACAGAATGAAAATGCGTTTTTCTTTGGCAGTCAGGTAAAAAATTAACTATTTTGCTTCTGGATGTATATTAGTTTAAGCACATACAGCATAAGTATGTTAATTTTCAGACCCTATGGTGCTGATTGAAATGGTTACTAATTTCTGCTGAATATTGTTGTCACCGGTAGGACAGTACCACCTCTCTCAGTATCTCCTGCTCACATGAATGCTCTCTGATCTGTTTTAGATAATTTAGGCATCACTGAGGCATTTCCCCTAACTGTTTAAGATAAACTAACTGTTCACACACATGTAGTTGAGAATAAAATGGCAGATAACTGAAGTTGTCCTACTCCTTTACATTATGATGTGAAGCTTTTCCCTATCCAGTAAAGCCAGTTATGTGTCTTAACCAAAAAAGACATGCTCTTTCACTGTGAGGTTCCAACCATTATTTTTCCTTTAAAAACATGTTTTATTTTAAATAAATAAATAAATAAAATATGTAAAACTTTGTGATCTTTGCCTTAAATCAAGAAGTCAATATTTAATTAACTGAATATTCACCTTAAGATACAATGTCAGTTTCATATTTACAAATTTAATGTTAATATTATTAATAAAATATAAAATACAGATTCCTGAATAATACGTGCTTGCCCATCCTAATGGCTGGTTAGCTATGAAATTTCTGTTTTATCTACAATACTTTCATGGTTCAAGGCTGTAAATTAAGAAGGATAAAATATCAGATTAAGTAGCTAATATTTCGGTTTGTAGTAGAAATATCTTGTATTTGTGCTTTAATGAGGAGGAAAAAAAAGTAGTGGACATAGGCAACAAAACAACAGCTGACTGGTGCCATATGTCAGACTCAATGTTCCTTCTCTTTTTTCCTCTGCACATTGTCTGTGATATTTATTCCATGCCCCAGCTTCTTAATCTAAAGATGAGGTTGATAATTGATTATACATTTCAGACGTGCATGTATCTCATGTAGTTCAGCACACATTGCACATGGGGTCAGTTTTAAAGCTGAAGATATATTGCAAGTTGCATGAGGCATTCTGGTTCATTTCATGCAGCATCTGCGTGTTGAAAACTGCAAACTAATCTGCACATTGAAGATTATTGCAGAGGCAAAATTGTTAATTTACATGAGGGATGTTTTGACCGGGGCTAAAGAAAAGGCTTTATATTGCTTGAAAAAACTGTGATATAGAGCTGAAGCTTACATACTTCTAACAGATTAGTAGATTAATTTACAATGGCTTCTCCATTATAAATGCTGCTTCCAATTTTTAGGTGGCTTGTATTTTTTTTTAAGCTTTAAAATCTGAAGAGGATGACTACTATATTAATGGTGCCTGGACTATTGACTGGCCAAGAAAGTTTGATGTTGCTGGAACAGCTTTCCATTACAAGAGGCCAACAGATGAACCAGAGTCTCTGGAAGCACTAGGCCCTACTTCAGAAAACCTCATAGTCATGGTAAAGTTATAATAAATATATTTCTGAAATTTGAAATATGTATTTGTGTTCTCAGAAAAGACAATGCCATGAAAATCAAAACAGGTTGAGTTTACAAACAGTATACAGCTTCTGTAGCTGGGACTTAGTGTGAGTGTTTCAACACAGGTTTCCTACCTTTCAAAACTGACTGGCAAACATTGTCATGAAACAGGGATAGAGTCAGAAGAGCACTGGAAAAATCTCACTGAAAATGAGCCACATCTCTTTAAATGTGGTTTACGGTAGTGGTAGCCAAAATTGTAAATGGGCCATATATCGTATCTTTGCATACTGCTGACACTTGACAGTCCCTGTCAGTTCTGTACATGTCAGTAGTTTTAAGCCTGGCCTGAGTGTGACATTATATACACTCTAACCACAGAATGGGTATAATGCTATGACCCATGTTAAAGTATATTGCTGTGACATACATTGCTCTCAAAACATTTTATGAAGTATGAGAATGTAACAGAAGATACGACCAGGATCCTAGTACCATCTCTGACAACAGGCAACAGTGACCTTGCTGTTTCACTACTGCAGTGAGGAGGAGTATAAGAACAAGGTGATACTTTCCCATTGTATTCTGTCAGCTGCCAGATTTGCAGTTCACGAATTGCTTGAGCCAGATAGGATATTTTTTTGTATAGAATAATTGTTGCATGGGTATCTGCATTTTAGGCAGCATTTTCAAACACCTGAATAATCTTGTTTTCTTCTGTAGCTGTGCATAAGCTAGACAGTCCATACAGGATGAGTTACACCATTATGGTGCCTTCTGTCATTTAGTCTGTGTCACTGATTTCCTTTCTGAAAGTTCTCTGCTCTTTTGCC
Organism: Eulacestoma nigropectus; assembly: GCA_013397775.1. Lineage (NCBI taxonomy): Eukaryota > Metazoa > Chordata > Aves > Passeriformes > Eulacestoma > Eulacestoma nigropectus. The sequence goes on along the minus strand of VZTE01003071.1, from coordinate 220,179 downwards.
CTGTGGAGGTAGGCAGATACGCCACTGCAAAATGTAGAAGAAAGTAGAAATGGATGAAAGGTAGCTCCAAGGTGAGACAGAATGCTGCATCTAGCATGATTTAGTGCTATTAGCAATGGAAAAAAAAAAGTTTGATAAAGAGTCAAAGGCTAGTGTTGTACACATATTGTGTAGAAGTGTAGTTCAACAGTGAGGATAGACAAAAACTCATGGTGATTGTTGCACTTGTATCTATGTCACCTGCACTGATGTGGCTGCAGCAGGAGTTTTGTTATTCCTTTAAAGGAATCACAGATGTGATTCCACCAAGTTTATGCTGTTGGCTATTGCATTAGGGGAAAACAATGGCCTCAGCAACAGTCTATTGGTGTTACTATTACTAGAAGTAATGTACTGTACTGTAGTCACTAGAAGGGCTAACAAGGGAAAAGATAGGTTTGAAACTATGTGACTTGTACTCCTCACAAGATTTCAGTTAGAAGTGCTGCATGTTTCTGCAGTAATGTCCTTTTCCAACTTTGTCCTCCCATAATTATTCAGCTCTCAAGTTAATTCCCATGAAGATATTAATTTTATGAAAACTAGCTTTTTCAAACAATTTGGTCAGGAGTAAGGAACTGACAGAAATAATAAAGTTGTGTTAAGGGAGAAAAAAAAAAGATAAAGCTCACCTTAGATAGTAATATTTCTCTTTTGTATAAAATTTAAATGTTAATACAGTTTCTTTTGGGGAATATCTAACAAGAATAACCATGACTTCCTTTCTTACTTTTTTCCCGTTCAGGGAAAACATGCCTAGAATAAATGTCACTGTGTTTGCGCTCTGCTTACCTGTTTTAATGATATAACCAGTTGTTTTCAACTACAGATTCTGCTGCAGGAACAGAATTTGGGGATAAAATATAAATTCAATGTTCCAATCTCTCGCACTGGCAGTGGAGACAATGAGGTTGGCTTTGCATGGAATCATCTGCCTTGGTCAGAATGTTCTGCCACTTGTGCAGGAGGTAAGACACCACACAGTCAAGCTACAGGGTAAACTGAATTGTAAGATGCATTTCACTGGATAATTATCTAGGTGACTAATTGAAAACATTTTTTTCAGGTATGCCTCAAACCTTAACAAACATTTATTTTAATCACAGTGGATTTTTGTTTTCAAGTAGCTTAAATATGTTCAGATCTTTTTGTTAAAGACAGTGTATCTTGGCACAGTGTCTCTCTCTGCTGATACTTCTGAGACTCTCTTGAAGCTGGTATATCTGTTTTTCGCAGGAGCTTTGCTGATAAAGGACATCAGAAGTTTTAAGTAAGGAGATTAAAAGCGAGAAGGCAAAATAGGCAGCTGTAAATAAGAGATGTGTCTTTGTGTGTTTGTAGGTGTGCTTCACACAATCCTAGTCAGCCCTCCTGTCCTCCAGCCACCAAAGTTTAGGATGCATACTGGCAGCTCCTCTGTAGAAGATGCTAACAATTGGATTTTACTTGCCAGCCCATAGCACTATCTGAGAATTGTTGCCCTTGGGCAGCAGTGGGGGATTTGTAGGTTGTCCCATGCGGTTCATCATGGGTGGCTTTTGCCCACAACTTACTATATTCCTAATCCTCCCTCTAGTGGCCACCAATGCAATTCTTTACCTCTGGCTGGGAGAGCAGGACAGTTGGCTTCCTTCAAAGCCAACACCATTGCTGCTGCAAGGACTGGTGAGTAGAAGTGCTGTGTGAACAGTATCTTTCTTCTCTCTGGAGACTGAATGAATCATCTCCCCAACATATCTCTGTTCCAGAAGATATGGGAGAGTGCTTTAAATGCATCTCAGAATTTCGGTTTCTACGGCACTGTGGACTGCCCGTATCAAGAAGAAGACACCATATTTTTTAAAAGAACCTTTGGACCAAATACTTGTCGCTTTCTTGTTTTTTCTGTCTGAGGGAAGTATTCACATTTAGAACCATCATGACTCACCTTTCTGCTGGAAGCTGCTGTGGCTGTTACTAGTTGTCTGCAGTTTAAATACAGCCTACCCATACATAATACACAAAGGATAGCATAAATTCTTTTCTGTGCCACTAGAAAAAGTCTTGAAACAAAATAGAGGATGATGCTGACTTTTTCCAATATTTTTATGGTCATTTGTTGGATTCCTGGGTAACAGATTGCTTTTTTAACTACAATTTTAGTAACGGTAAGTGTGGCAGAGAAAAAAACATTTTAAAGGAGAAGTGCCTAGCTCATAGAGAAAGAAAGTTCCAATGATCAGAACCTTAAAGGTATTGTCAAATCCTGTTTTTTGGGCTGGTAATGAGCTAATGATCTTTCTGAAGTCATGGGAAAACTCCCATTGATTTAGGTAGAGACAAGATTTTAGCCATGGACCTTCTGCCATGAAGGTCATTGTCAATTCAGACATTTGACAAAATACAGTGGAAAAAATAATTGGCTCTGAAGGAGTAAGTACTAGTCTAGATTAAAAAATTTGGATGTAATTAATTAGATTTCAAGGGAAGATTTGTGAATCCCTACAAGTGGCATATATTTATTAATTTTAAATCAGAGGAAGTGGAGGAATTTTCTTTGGTAGCTTATGGTAGCCAAATCAGGCACTTTTCTCTCCCCTCTTTAGGCTTAATAAAAGGATATACTGTGGTCACTTATTGTCACTGAGCATCATACTCATAAATAAATATTTAATTGTGGCTATAATTCATGTTAAAAAATATATCTGCTTTCTCCATGAGAGAACCTGCTATTCCCCTCAGTTTATGAAACACCTTTCTCCATATGCCAAAAGAAGACACAATTCCGAAGAGGAGCTGAGTCAGAAGAAAAGAAAAGGGAGACAAAGGTTGAAGAGACACAGACTTTAAGTGGAAAATTTAGCTAATATAAATGTGAAATATTGAGGAAGCTTACAAATGAAACCACTGCATAGCTTTATTTATTTCTATAGTATTCATTATGAAGTCTGTGCTTGAACTCTGTCTTTAAAAGAGACTTTTTGCTAGACCTCAAAATATAAGAAAATATTAAACAGCTAAAGAATTTCTCAATGAAGATAAAAAAGGATAATAAGTATGTGTGAAGAATATTGGCGTAGAATTTATTTTTTACTTATGAGGTTAAAGAAATATATTGTGTATTAGGGAAAGACTGTGAACAAATTAAAGGCACCAACATTTTCCAGCCTCTCACTGTAGTGCATGGACTAATTAAGTTTGATCACAATTTGTCTTGATCCAGGAAAGCTCCAGATAACATAGAGCCAGATATACTTTTTTATCAAAATGTAGGGTTTATATCAAAGCTGTAGGCGAATCGGTCCATCTCTGAACTTGTCTGTATTTGAAGGTTATGTCTTTTTATCTAGGTGTATGTAAGACTTAAAAAGCTGTCTTAGAATAACATCAGCTTTGAAAGTATTTAGAAGCCAGGACATGTCAGAAATAAGAATGACTATGAAATACTGTTTTCTGTAGTTACATCTGTTCTATTAAATAGGGACCAGTTGACCAGGGACCATTTTCAGAGGCTGTTAACAGGCTACCTTATGTCCACTTGATATTGCTTAAGTCTAGTTCTTTCTAAATCAGGCTAATTGTATCTGCATTGCTTATTTTGACCAAGTCTATGACTCTTAAAACATGGGTATTACTTGATATAGTAACCAAAGTGAAATTGAGCATACATTTTGAATGTCATGAAGCAGAGCATAAAGACGCTGTGGCAGTGCAAAGTTTAAATAGTTTTGGAGTACTGTATATGGCAGAAGTGTTTGATTTTTTGTGCTGTTTCTTCTTCATGGTGTTTTGAGAGCAATCCACTGCATTCAGCTCTTCCTAGAACCACTAGTATGCCTTATCTTGGAGAAGGGTAACTTGAGCAGTCAGGTGTCAAGGAACAACCTAAGAGCAAGCTAGGAGAAACATACAGTCTTTGAGTGGTAACATGCTATCTTTTCCGCTGGACTTCTATATTAGGTTCATCTCTGCTGTGCTGAGGAGTCACATCAGAACAATAAAAATGCATTAACTTTTCAAAGAGGACCACTGTTCTAGGTTCTGTCTTGGCTTTGAAGAATAAGAAGAGCATAGTAAGTGGAAGGGTAGGAAGAAGGAGAAAGGTTTCCTGTTTACGACAGCTCAATACAAGAGCCAGAGCTCTGGATTCCATTCCTGCCTCCCCTGTGTGTTTCTCATGGTACTGAGCAACTCAAAGCATATGTTACACTCTTACTTGCTAATTATGGGTTCATTATTGTATGCGTGGCTCTCTGGCATTTCTGACCGCTGAAGCATTCAAGGAATTTTATCGTCTCATGTGAAAACTCATCCAGGCACCTGAAATCAATGGACTCTTCACAGTAGACGTTATACCTCCTGTCCTGCTGTATTCACAATTGAATGATCTAGGAGATAAGTTAGAGTTCATGAAAGAAACAGTTACATGTTTAGATTGCCTCTAAAAGGCAGAAGAAAGTCTTATATGAGAGGCAGCCTTGGCTGTAGTGGCCATGAAGTTGTAGAGTTCAGTATTGTATTAAGAGGTAGCAGGACAGCAAGAAAGATTACAGCCATGAACTTGAGGAGAGCTAACTTTAACCTCATTAGGGATCTTTTTGGAAGAATCCCATGAGAACAGGCCCTGCAGGGATGAGGGGTCCAAAAGAGTGGATTGATATTCAAGGATCACTCCAGGCTCTGGAATAATGCATCACAGTGAGAAAGAAATTGGGCCAAGGGGGCAAGAGACTTTTGTGGATGAATGAAGAACTACCATCATTACTCAAGTATAAGCAGAAAATACACAGGAGATGGAAGCAGGGTCAGGCCACCTGGAGTGAGTATAGAGAGGTGGTCAGGGTAAATGGAAATGAGACTAAAAAGGCCAATGCCCAGCTAGACTTAAATTTGGCTAAGAATGTCAAGCAAAATAAAAAGGGTCTTTTCAAATACATCAATAACAAAAGGGAAAAAAAATGATAATGTGGGCTCATTATTAAATGGAGATGGGACTCTGGTAAGAGAGGAAGAGGTGAGGGCAGAGTTACTGAATGCCTTGGTATCAGTCTTCACTGACAAGACCAGGCCTCAGGGATCCCTGACTCAGGAGACCAGGGTGAAGAGACATTGAAAGGAAGACATTGCCTTAGTGAAGGAGGATTTGGTCTGAAACGACTAGACAGACATGCTCAAGTCCATGGGCCCTGATGGGATGGATCCACGAGTGCTGAGAGAGCTGGTGCACACCATAACAAGGCTGCTTATGACCACCTTTGAAAAGTCATGAAGGTCAGGAGAGGTGCTGAGGACTGGAAGAAAGCAAATGTCAGTTTGATATTCGAAAAGGGCAAGAAAGAGGAGCCAGGGAACTATGGGCCAGTCAGCCCCATCTCAGTCTCTGGGAAGGTGATGCATTACCTCATTCTGGAGGCCATCTCTGTCCATGTGGAAGGAAACAGGTTATCAGGAGTAGTCAGCAAGGATTCACTAAAGGTAATCAGGTGTTTGGCCAACTTGATTGCCTTCTGCAATGAAACAGCTACCTGGATGGATGGAGGGGACAGCAGTGGATATTGTCTAACTCAACTTAAGCAAGGCTTTCAATACTCTTTCACAGCATCCTCATAGGCAAACGCAAGAGATGTGGACTAGATGAGTAGTCAGTGAGGTGGATTGAGAACTAGCAGATTCCAGATGTTCATAATCAGTGGCACAGGGCCTGGCTGGAGGCCTGTCACTGGTGATNACAGGGCCTGGCTGGAGGCCTGTCACTGGTGATCTTACCCAAGGTTCAATAGTGGGCTCAGTTTTGTTTAACTTACTCATCGATGACTAGAAGGACAGATGCCTCCTCAGCAAGTTCATTGAGGACACAGAGCTGGACGCAGTGGCTGATACCCCGGAGTGCTGTGCAGCCCTTCAGAAGGACCTCAACAGTTTTGAGAGGTGGGCAGAGAGGAACCATCTGAAATTCAGCAAAGGCAAATGCTGAGTCCTGCACCTGGGGAGGAACAACCCCAGGCACCAGCACAGGCTGGGGCTGATCTGCTGGGGGGCAGCTCTGCAGAGAAGGACCTGGGGCTCCTGGTGGACACCAAGCTGTCCATGAGCCAGCAGAGTGTCCTGGTGGCCAAGGAGGCCAATGGTATCCTGGGGGGCATTAGGAAGAGCATTGCCAGCAGGTCATGGAAGGTGATCCTGCCCCCGTACTCAGCCCTGGTGAAGCCTCACCTGGAATGCTGTGTCCAGTTCTGGGCTCCTCAGGACAAGAGAGATACGGAGCTCCCGCAGGATGGTGCCAAAAGGATGGATCCAGGCTCTTCTCAGTGGTGCCAGTCAATGGAACAAGAGGCAGTGGGCAGAAACTGATGCACAGGAAGTTCCACCTGAACATGAGGAAGAACTTTACTGTGCAGGTAACCGTGTGCTGGAACAGGTTTCCCAGAGAGGCTGTGGAGTCTCCCTCACTGGAAATATTCAAGAACTGTCTGGATACAATCCTGTGCCATGTGCTCCAGGATGACTCTTCTTGGGCAGGGAGGTTGGACCAGATGACCCACTGTGGTCCCTTCCAACCTGACCCATTTTATGAGAGATTGTAAACTGTGTATTTTGTAGTGTCACTTATGTTAAAGGAGAAAAGTACACATCGTTTCTCTGCAAGTGACCTTGATGCTCACTGTACAGTGAACCGAGCAGAAACCAAATCTCCAAAGTCTGAGATCTATTTTGATATTTTCAATTTTTTTTTTCCTAGAAAGAGGTTCTTCAGATTTACCAGATAGTTAAAAAGGCTTGTCTGATGACAGACAGCTCTTACTTATCTAGGATTCCTATGCTTATATGTAGGATGAGAATATAATTTCATTGATTTTTAATATCAGTATTGTTCTCTGGCTTGGGACTCCAGAATTTCAGCTCTTCTTTTTGTACACTAGAACCCATATTTTCTGTATTGAAAAGTTTTCCTTTAATTTTCCTCAAATTTATAGTATCTGAGCTAGTTCTTTCTTTCTGGAAATATTATGTAAAGCTGATCTACATGTATTCTTCATGTTACTTCCCTTTTTTCCTGAAAGTACACTAATAACTCTTCTATTCTGAGGCAAGGGCTTTCAGAAGAAAAGTTTGTTATTATCTCGTATAGGTCTTTGTAGCTGGTGGCAAACTTGGACAAGACTAAATGAAAGCAATGTCAGAGAATACCAGTATGTACAGTGCAAAGTTATCTGTAGAGAGAGGAATGGGAAAGGAGAGAACACAGGGAAATCAGAAAAAACTGATGGCAACAACAGAAGATTTTGTTTAAGGGCCTGATTATTATTTAATAAGAAACACTGAGAAAATGAAGAATAAAATATGTAGAAATATGAACTGAAACAATACAGTGAGTTCTGGAAAGTGAACGAAAGGGCAGTTATATCACTTGTAGATCACAGAATTATAGTTTATTAACTGTCATGCATGTCTTTCCTTATATCTTGTAATTTTCCAAGGGCAAGTGTATTAATCTGTCCAGATCCACAAGTATTTTTAGTATGGCAGTGAACTTCTGGTGGTAATGTTTAAAAAAGTCTAGCAAAGGAAAAAAAAATCCTTCTTCATGTTTTTTTATTTTTTATGCATTTAAAAATAACTCATATAAGTGCCTACTCATTTTTTAACTTCTTTCCTGCTTAATTAATTCTAATGGCAACAAATGACAGCATTTATTATCTGGAATTTGCCAGTAGTCCTAAGCATTGGTTAGGACTTCATTCATTCTATTAGAGTTCATCTCCAGATGAATTACATGTCTTAGATATTCATGGGTTTTTTATGAACTATTCAGTGTACTATTACTATTATAAGTAAACTGATTGCTGTTCAATTTTCTTTGCTGCTCATGACCCATGTAGAGTGGTGCCTACTATGTTTTTCTTTCATGCCCTCAGATGAATTATGAAACTATCTTTAGGCAAATAAAACATACTTTTCCTCATCAAAGCAAATATAAGTTTGGCTCTGTGATGAACATCTTGTGATCTGATGAGTGAGCTCAGAAAGTATGTCTGGGTTAACCAGCATGCTCTAGTTTTAGTGATGCAAGATTCACTATGTATTGGTACTGGCATCTTTATAATTAACTGTTGCAATCACAAGCCACAATTTTTGGGATTGGTTTTAAAAATAGATACAGCATTTACGTGCCTGCAATTTTAATTCAAGAATAAAATGTGCTCCATGTAATTTAAAATTTGGCTGCTGAAAGTTATGCAGACTATTTGTGAATTGAAATCTGCAAAACAGCTCAGTTCTCTGGAGATTATGGTCACTAAACCACTGGAGTTTTGCTTTCTATTAGGATTGCATTGACCAGTCATGAGGACATTTTATGTCTTTTATTATAGACTAAAAATCTGTAGATTTGAAAGCAAAGTGTTTCTGTCTAACTTGTAATTATTTCCCCCAGAGTTTAAATGAACTAGTTTATCTGTGCTTTTTAGATTACTTATACTCAGGGAAGAGTTGATAATTTAAAAAGAATTTTTCAGTACAGGGCATAACCACATTGTAGCTGTTGTCTGGATAAAAACAGCACTTCTAGCTTTTTCCATTTCTTTTTCTTGTCTTAAAAGTTAGTATCTGATTTTTTCTCTGAGATTTTTTTGTTAAATAACATTGTAATTAGACAGCAATTATGTCAAGTTTATATACTGTGTGACAAGATGCTGCAGAAATTTTTAAAAATGGATTAATGTATCTCCTGGCATCAATTAAAGATTCTTCACTGTAAGTGAATGGGGTCAATACTGTCTTACAGGTGATATGCTACCTGAACAACATTCAGTAAATAACACACCTGAAGTTTTTTTTTAAAGGTGACCACAGTGATACTTCATGATCATAGAACTTTAGAATATTTTCTTATTCCAAAATTCCTCAAAAATGAATTTGTTAAGGCTGCCAATTTTTAGCCAGATTCTAGAAGGAAATGTGTCTGATGCCAGTAGGAAATTCAGTAAACATATATTAGTATCAATGCTATGTCATAAGTACATTTGTGAGAATGGTATGCATCATTAAAATGCTTAATTCTAAAGTATGTATAAATTATTTTTAAGCAAATATATTTGAGGGAAATATCATTGTGAAGGCCACATTCAGCCTATTCAACCAAGAGAGTTAAGGCAGTTTGTGATAGAAAGGATAAATGATTAGTCAGAACTGAACCTGAATTGCATATCAGCTAGCAGTGCCATGTTACTAGCATTGCTGTTTATCTATAGCTGTTAAATACTATTTCTTATTGTGGTGAAACGTGAGCAGAAAATTGCTAGATATATTCCTGCTTAGGTTGTCAGATCTGATTCGAATTATTGTCATCTGTTGGCAGTTTTTGCATTGATTGTAGAATTCAAAGTGAATCTTGTCACAGCCTCTCAGATATTTAGATCTTTCACTTATTTTTAAAGAGCCAAAGGAAGATATTATTTCCTCCTATGAGGGAAGGCTGAGAGAATTGGGTTTGTTCAGCCTGGAAGAGAAGGCTTAGAGGTGACCTAATTGCAAGCACGCAGTATCCAAAGGGAGCTTACAGAACAGATGGAGAGGGACTTTTTTTAAGAGCGTGTAGCGACAGGACAAATGGGAATGGCTTCAAACTGAATGAAAGCAGGTTGAGATTAGATGTTACGAAAAAATTCTTTACTGTGAGGGTGGTGAGACACTGGAACACGTTGCCCAGTGAGACACTGGAACACGTTGCCCAGAGAAGCTGTGGATGCCTCGGTCCTGGAAGTGTTCAAGGCCAGGTTGGGGCTTTGAGCAACCTGGTCTAGTGAACCAGGCAGGGAGTTTGGAACTCTGTGATCTTTAAGGTCCCTTCCAGCCCAAATAATTCTATGATTCTACGCATATCTTAAAATGGAGAGATGGCTGTAAGGTAAAGCTGGCAGATATTTAATCTCCATTCAGTTGTATGCACTTCACATTTTGGAATAAGTTAAATATTTAAGAATGTGAAGAAAGGTACAGGGCTTTTTGCAGCTTTTATAATACAAACAATCCCATTCTTTCCAGTTTATAACTGGGCATGTTTAATAAAAACTGCATGTGAATTGCGAATCCACAATTTTTTTATGCTAATGAACATGATACAGCATATTTTTAAGAGAGGAGGAAGGCAGTGTGTATTACTCTTTACAACATTGCACTGTCATCCTATCAGTGGTTCTTTACAGCTTTAAAAAAAAACCAAAAAAACCACAGAAAATCTGCTTGATACTCTACCTTATAATGTTGCCTTGGCAGTGATATATCATGTTTTGGGAATAATGATCAATTCGAAATTGCCCTGTTGATGGTTAACAATGAAAGAGGAGCTGGAAGTGCCAGGCAAAATGAGTATTCACAGAGACAAACTGCATCTTTCAGAATGAATTATAGTTCTATTATTTTATTGAAGAAAATTTGTAAGATAATGTATAAAATGCAACAGTTTCCCAGTATTGCTGCTTTGTTTTAAACCAGAGCACATAAACAATAATTCTTCATTGAAGTGTGACCACATTCTATTTGGTGATGTTTTCTTTGGAAATTTAAGTGTCTTTACTAGGAGAGGATGGCAGACAGAGAATGGACTTTGTGCAATATATAAATAAAAACAATCTGCTAGTAAAGCTATAAATATATTCCCTTTGTTTTAGAAAACAACAATTTTAAATTCCTCTCTCAGTGGGGTAGCCTAAAATTAAGGGAAAATGAAAAAACTATTGCGGCTAGGGGGCATTCAGTCAATTTAAATTCTCACTGCTGCAGCCTTCAGCCAAATAAAGTGGGATGGTAGAAATAATAATCAATAGGTGAATTATACAATTATACTCAAAAACTAGAAGAGCAGAATGATTAATTAATGGTCTTTCATTTCATCCCAAGGTGTCCAGAAACAAGAGGTGGTGTGTAAAAGGCTGGATGACAGCTCCATTGTACAAAACAATTACTGTGACCCTGACAGTAAGCCTCCAGAAAACCAAAGAGCCTGCAACACTGAGCCTTGCCCACCTGAGTAAGTTATTAATCACTTAAGATGGACATCTGTTTTGCATAGAGAGAAAAGTCTTCATAATCTATAATAAATCCTGTTAACCAAAAGTATATAGAATTCTCATCTAGTATTCATGTCTTGTCTTATCAGAAGGGGTGTTTGGGTTTGCTTTGGTTTCTTGTTCCACTAAAATCAGCTGTGAAAAATGCATTGAGGAGGTCTGATTTGACTGAGGAACAATAGTGATGTTTGAACTACACCAAACACTGCAAGTAAAAAATACTAGCCAAACAGTGTCTTAGGATCTGAGTGTCATATGCAGTGAGTAGTGCACAGAATAGAACTGGGGACCATTCTTATGGCAACAATGATAAAAGAATGTTGAGGTGAGACTTAACTTTACCCTAGTTACTAATATTGCATCTGAAATGTTTGCCATATTTTAAAGTATGTTATATTAACATTTGGGTTGAAGTGTTCACATGAGAAGTGACAAATATACAAACTGCTAAGCAGACCAAACAAGTTCCTGACGATAGTTTTGTAAAACTTCTTCTCCAGCATATGCAGTGTTGTTCAGTAATGCTGAGTGCCTTTAGGATTAGGTGCTTAGATTCTATTTAGATTTATTTTTAAAGATAGCTGTATGCTATATATTGATAATTAAAAACTCTGCAGCTTGTTTGATCAAAAATGAAGTTTGGCAAGGACATATAGCTTAATCTTACTACAAAACCTGTTTAGAAACAGTTGTGGTATTTTGTACTAGAAAATACTATCAGCATGTGAACAACGGCTTCTCTTACGTTTTGAGACAAATAAAACTTGTGGAAAAGGTGGAACAGATACAACAGTTTATTGATTCCCAAGCTCAGGTTAGTTTGACTTTGGTGATAATCCATAGCTGTATTCCAACTGGGCATGAAAATCATTAATGCTGATGAAATGGAGGTTCTGCACAATATGGTGGTCACCTGTAAATGTCTCTTGGAAACTGCTAAATTGCAGCATGAGGGCCGCTAGGAGGAGTGAGACAAGATTATTGTGCATTAAAATTCCAACAGGTCTTCATGAAGTCAATCTCTTCCTGGCGTATTAGCTGCTTCCCTGGTGTGGTGCCTAGTTGCAGGATGGCAGAGCAGTATCTCTTACACTTTGTCCTGCTGTGCCATGTAACACATTCATTTGACATAAAGCCAGGTGAAGCCATTGCACTGCTGTTACCTTTGAACGTGAATGAGCTGTGTCACAGACAGGTCTAAATTAGGTCAAAATCATTGTCCCCACAGTCTGTGTGTAAATATGTGTTTATCCTGGAAGGATACGCATTTGTTCCGTTTGGGTAACACTGTTTAGCATGGCTCTAAATGCACCAACCATGTACCTGAGACCGGAGAGCAGGACGTGAAAAGCGGTCATGTTTGATCAGTTCCTTTTTACCAAACACATCCCAATTCCTTCCTTTCTGTGGCTTAGCTATTAGCAAATTAGCATTTTAAAAAGTAAAGGTAACAAAGTTATTCCAAACTAGGTAAATTTTGGGGGTCTTTTTGTTGTTCTGCTTGGTGTTTTTTTTTTTTTTTCTTTACTGACACTACTTTAAAAAACCGCCACAAACCAACAAAACCCAGCCCAGAAAGTCGGAAGCTTTTGGATTCCCCATCCAGTACAACAGGGACATTGATGAACATGGTGAAAGACAAGATATGAATATTCAGAAAATGGGTAGAATGTATTAATTAGCGTCTACTTCAACATGTCAGAGCAGTTCAGCCCATGTCTGCCTCCATTCTGATGTTCCCCACAGAGTGAATACAAAGGGCTAAACTAAGGAAAGGTTCTCAATTCCTGATTCAGTAAGTAGTCTAGTAGAAGGCGGTTCAAATAACAGATAGTTATCCAAAGAAGTTTGACCCTTTTGGCAGAAAGTTTTATCATGCAGTAAGACTGAGTGTTTACATGGACTGGCCAAATATCTCCCTTTTTAATTAACACAATTCTACTCTTCTTGTGGTGTATACCAAAAGCAAAGAAAAGGATACTCTTTCTAACTGAATGCCAGTTACATTATACTTGATGTCTTTGAAGAGCAGAAGACTATGTTTGTTTTCAATACTTTGTTTATTATTACAAGAAGTAACTCTTACATTTCAGATTTCAAGAAAATACTCTTACAGTTCTGTGAATTATGAATAGTGCTGTCTTGTCATACAAGATATATTAAATATTAAAGGTACCTGAGAGCAAAGTCACTTGAGCAAATCATAGTACAATTAAAAATAACCACTGCAGCCTCTTGTAAGCTCTGAAGAGCTTAAAATTCTCCCTATTGTGGTAAAAGCCTACGATTTTTCGATGAAGAATCAAATTAATTTCCTTTTGCTGGGAAAGTAATGACAGAATATGGCATAATGGTTTCCATCTCTGCATTGATCTAGTTTCATGTTGGGATATATTACACATAATGTAACACAAAAGAGGATAGCAGCACTTTTTTTTTGACAGCAGCTTGAAAAAATGACAGATCTTACGAGGCAGCTCCAGGCATACCTCCAGGAACATCCACAATGGCTGACATGCCTGACATTTTTGTTATGTTGACAACATGTGATAGCATACTAGACTTCACCTTCATCCTTTGCAAGGATGACTCAGACGAGTATCTAATCAACGTATGAAATAGTGAAGACCAAATGTGCTCGTCAATATGAAGAGATATTTCTGTTTAGTTGAGCTGCATTGACCATCCATAAATAGAAGTATATAACATTACAGCCAGATTAATAGCTGCTTTAATCTCTGCAGTAGCACAAAGCAATCTAATATTATTTACAATTCTTGACTTCTACTACATACACAGAAACACTCAGAAGTTCCCTCTAGCATCTATCATACAGTTCTTTAAATTTTAAAAGAATTTGTTGAGATAAGTTTTTTATGTGATGAATTCGTGTCTTACCAGTGTTTGCTTCACTTTAAAAAATGGGATTATTTTGCATTTTAGTATAGCGTTTTATTAAAAGTTTTACAAATGTTTCATAATCAGATGAGAATTAACTCTCAGAAAGCCCAATTTTGAGATCAAATTGTTTTATTGTAATGATACTAAAGAGGCAAACATCTTGGCTTTTGACTTGTGATGTAACTTACAGCAACGGTTCCCAAACATTTCCAGTTGCAAACCACTTTCATAGAAATTATTTCAGGCAAGGCCAATACAAACCTACATAAATAGCTTCAGTTTTGTCAGGCTCAAACACTCCTAACTACTATAGGCTAGGATGGAAATTGCTGCTCTAGAAAAACACAAAGTAGTGTTATTATTGGAAGATATGATTGCAGTGAGGCATAAATTAAAATATTCAGTAAAAAGACCCATAAGTTTCTACTTTATTTCACCATGAATGTGTGTATTGTTAAAAATTACTTAGGTTTAGTAATTTAAACTGTTTGTGTTCTTGGTTTGTGCAATTATCAGCTCTGTTTCTGAAGTGCATTAACTGAGTCTCCTAACATTTTCTATCCAGATGGTTTATAGGAGATTGGTCAGAGTGCAGTAAGACCTGTGATGGAGGAATGCGTTCACGAACAGTTCTCTGCATCAGAAAGATTGGACCTTCTGAGGAGGAGACGCTGGACACTGCCAGCTGTTTAACGCACCGGCCTATTGAAAAAGAGCCCTGCAACAACCAGTCCTGCCCCCCACAGTGGGTTGCTCTGGACTGGTCAGAGGTAAGGAAATTTGGCTGTGTTAGCTCATTGGTAGTAGTGAAGGCAGGACCTCTGGCCACTGAATATTAGTACATTTTCTGTCACTGCTTGCTAAGTAAAGGATTAATAAGAAAATTTCCCAGAGGAGGTTTCACCTGTGCCTCATTTTTTTGTTTCCTGCCTCCAATGAAAATGCCCATAACCTACAGTGTGTCAGTATACACTAAATTAACTCCTTCTCTCCCACAGGTACCGCATACTGGTTACCTAAAGTCATTTTACTCTATTACTATGTCCGGGCTTTTGTGCAGGAAGATCATGTTAAGATTTTGAACAAAATGATTCTAATTTAATGGTTCAAGCTCTGCTGAACTTCTAGTTGTGATAATTAATCGGAATTGTGAAAAAGTACCAGGCTTCTTTCTGGTGTGCATTTTATTTGTGTAGCTTGGCAGGCTGTCTTGACTATGATACCATTTTAATATAATGAGAAAAGTGGCTTTTTTTTTTCTGTGAATGGTTTCCAGAGATATAATGTATTAAAATCCCTATAGTAATATAAATGTAAATGTTTTTATATGTGTGTTTGTATGAATTTCTGACAGAAGCATGAAAAGGAAAACAAGAGTGTACTTAAAAAATGAAGAGTTGGATACTCCTCCCATTGAAACCAATGGCAAACCTTGCTAATTTCACTGGAATGCAAGTTATGAAGTTCTCTTTTCTTACTCAAAACAATGCATAATACGAATAAAACAATTATAGAACTCTTTTATCTGCTCATGCACTTGTTGACAATCAGTAAAATCACACATTTTTTAAATTTTCAGTGATTATTAACAAGAAATTATGTATCTTTTTGGTCAGAGAAACAAAACCGTTTTGTAAACATACAGGTTAAATGAACTCCTTACGAGAATGTAAAAGTGGTTTTATCAAATCTAAATGAAAACAAAGGATGTCTTTCCCACTGGAATGTAGTCATTCTTAGGTAATGCCATAAAGTTTTTCACACTTTGCAATAGTTGAACTTTGACAGAATTAATCTACCCACCATAAATTACTCCTTTTATATTTTTCTGGATAATTATAAAAAAAGCAGAAAAAATATTCTAAGGATTTCTTGGGAAGAGCCTTATCAGACAAGCACATATAATTTGCATTCATGACTTCCACAGAGGGAGTCAGAAATTCTAGAAGCATTTAGTAATGGAAGATCATTTTTCCTCATTTGTTTTATCTGGGTATTTTGTTTTCATTTGCTTTGGAAATGTACAGTCTTTTTGTTAAATTTTACTGGTTTTTTTGTTTGTTTGTTTGTGTTTGTTTTTTTTTTTTTTTTTTTTTTAAGTGTTTCAGTTTTTTTGNTTTTTTGTTTGTTTGTTTGTTTGTTTGTTTGTTTGTTTGTTTGTTTTTAAGTGATTCAGTATTGTTGAAAGCAACCTATTTCCTTATTTCACTTTCATTTCTGGGATCCGGGTCTAGTCCATCCTAGTAGAATTTTTGCTATAACCCCACAAAAGGCATTGTGGAATGTTGTTTTCTTCTGGTACCAGTAGCTGGAAGATCTTTCTCAGCTGGCATCTTAGACATAGATTAAAGATTGTGTCTTCAAGCAGTACTAGAAGGAGGATACTCCTAAACTCAAAGTTTGGTCCTCAGAGTCTTGCTTGTTTGCTAACATACTCTACAGGTTATGAAACCTCACAGGCACCCTGGGTTTTGACATTTTGACAAAGTCCTTTCAACCTTGTCACTCTTCTGTTTGTTTTGACAGACTGATATGATTTTTAAGCACTCAGCTAGGAAGGGGCACATACTTCTACTTCCTACTTAAAAGTCATGCATTTTGCATTAAATACATGTGGGAGAAAATACTCAAAAAACTCCTTGGAATTTGGACCCCAGCTGATGAGTCAGGATCATGATATCGAAGACCTCACATATTAGCTGTCATGGGCTTTTGGTCTCTATTTATCATTAGTATTATTTGTGTAGTTCTGCCAGAGATCTTCTCTTACTTCCCTTCTTCATCTAGTTTTCTAGTAGGCAGTGTGCAGAAGATTCGGTGTTGAAGTCCTCTCAGTAAAAGGATGTCTGAAACTCTTTACTCTGTATCAGAATTCTGAAGACTGTAGATAACTACTGTAGATAATGAGGCTGTACCTTGGTAGAAAAAGATAAAATAGGATAGAAAAGAAAAGGTTACATTTTAAGGAAAATGATTATATATCCATTTTGCATTCTGGATTATAAATTCCAAATGGATTTTAGAGGATTCTAAAACTGTGCTTACAATATCTCCTGTTAAAAAGGGACTGATCTGGGAAAGGTCTTGAGTTTTAGGAAAGGTCTTGAGTTTTACTTTTGTTAGCACTCGTCTCTTCCTCATTCTGCAGTTGAGCTACTGTATATGATGGTTAATCGTCAGTAGCAAAAAGGAAATAGATTGTCAGCAACACCAATATGAAGGAAGATGAGGAAAAACAGTGATCATAAGGCCTGCTTCTTTTCAAGTTGCTATTTTATTGTCTGCTTGCTGTCAGGATAGCACAAGAGTCAAAAAAGGAGGGAAAACTGTGAAATCAGAATAAAATTTAAATAGGAAAGGAGAGGAAAGCATGCACTGTACTAGAGGGTACAATATTTCTATATATCTGAATGATGTGGTTTCTGTGAAGTCAAGCAGAGCATTTATCTTCCCTTTTGTGTAGTGAGGAAAAATGTGTTTATTGTCTGTGGTTAAAGTGAAGTGGATAAAGACTGTACTAAGATGATATTAAGAACAGAGAGTCTTACTTTTAATTATTGAAACATTTAAATTTGTTTCATAATAGTGTTACATGCAGCAGTGTTTTTTGTAAACCGAATATAAGTAGTAACCCTGTAGCCTAAATATAAACAGCAAAGGAAATCTAAAACTTAGAAAAGCTTGTGCATAATAAAACAATCCTCAGTCAGCTTGTTTGTGTTTCTAAACATTTTAAAATTATTATTATTACTGTATTGTGATTATAGTTGAATTGTAA
Organism: Eulacestoma nigropectus; assembly: GCA_013397775.1. NCBI lineage: Eukaryota > Metazoa > Chordata > Aves > Passeriformes > Eulacestoma > Eulacestoma nigropectus. Next base: position 202,413 of record VZTE01003071.1, on the reverse strand, counting down.
GATCATAAATACATTGTCCTGCTTTACAAATTGTATTTCTGAGAATTTTATTGGCTTTTTACTGAGATTTTAATTATTTATTTACATCAACATTTTTTTCAGTGCACACCAAAGTGTGGTCCAGGATTCAAACACCGAATTGTACTGTGCAAAAGCAGCGATCTTTTAAAAACCTTTCCAGCTGCGCAGTGCCAAGAAGAAAACAAGCCGCCAGTGCGCGTCCGCTGTAGTTTAGGCCGATGTCCTCCTCCTCGCTGGGTTGCTGGAGACTGGGGACAGGTGAGATCGTTCATGCAAGTCTTTATTGCTGTTAGTCTCCCACATTAGCACCTCTTAGAATAAGATGTCGATGGAGATAGATAAGAGATGGTTCCTGTGACTGAGGGAAACGAAAAGCTTCTCCCCTTTTGTGTCAGATTGAAATGTGAATCTTTATTATGGTTGTCTGAGAGCAATCTAGTTGCTACTGGATGGATTTCTACATGCACTTTACAAAAAATAAAATAATCCTTACATTTTTAAAGAGTGTTTTGAGATACAACAGTGTTGCAGGGTTTAGTATTTTTAAAACACACTTAACTTCCTTGAGAAACATGATGGAAATATAGTGCCAATTCCTATTGTAGTAGCAAATCTGTATATACATATATCTATCTCTGAAAAAAACCCACTTTTAGATCAATATAATTTTTTACATAAGATACATTGAATTACCTTACAGGGAGTTAAATTACTTCAGGACAGGCTGAATAATGCTTTCATTATGCTGTGCTTCTAATTATGATTTACTAAGTTTCCTTCTTTCTTTATGTTTTTGCCTCTTAATGGTGATCAATGGCTTGTTTTTAGAAAATTAAATGAAAGATTAATTTTCTGTTTGCTGAGCAATTTTCTTCTAATGAAAATGAAACACTTTAGTTTAACTAAGCAGTGGAAGATCATTTATGATATTACAGTCTAGCTGGCGTTTTTTTATGGTTGTTCTTCAGATCCACTTTTATATTTAACTAATATTGTACTAAAATAGTAACTATTTAGTTACAGAAATTAAAAATGCTTTGAAACAGCAAAGTATTTTTGTTTGAAAGATGTTGACTTTGTCCTTAAAAAAGTCCTCTAGTAGATTTGAATTCTCGATCTCTTTGTTTTTTCTTCTTTATTCTGAAGTGTCAGTATGATATATGAAATAGTGTGAATGATATTCTTATATTTCAAATCTGAACTGTTCAGGGAGTCAGCATTGCACTGCATTTTTTTTTCTTTGAAAGACAAGTATTCATCTGTATTGTAAAAAAAATTCTGAAATATTTCATGAGAATTCTTTTCTCTATTAATCAAACGTCTGCAGATGCTTGTCTTTTTTAAAATTTGTGGATGTGAAGTGTTTCTGATTGCTTCCTGTTGCTTTATTTTATATTTAAAAATTTGATCCAAAGTTTTAAAATTTTTTTCTCTTTCTTCAGTGTTCTGCACAATGTGGTCTTGGGCAACAGATGAGAACAGTGCAGTGCCTCTCATATACTGGACAAGCATCCAGTGAGTGTCCAGAAACTCTCAGACCTCCATCAATGCAGCAGTGTGAAAGTAAATGTGACAGTACTCCCATTTCCAACACAGAGGGTAAGTCTGCCATCTTAATATAATTTATTCTGAAAAGAGTAAAGTGACATGGTCAGCATTACTGCCTTGGTAAATGTCCGTAGGACATAATCTCTCAGGCTGTGGATGATTTTTTAAAAATTATTTTCTGATTAGTCATTGTAGTTCAATGGTAAAGTCAATGAAAACCTATGTACATATTGTTTGTTTAAAAAAATACCCTTAAAAATATAGCATAAGTCATGGACAAAATACTATTGTTTGTGTCATTGATTTTCTAATCTCTCTTGTTTCAATGGAAATGTTCATAATAACAGGGGGAGCATGATACTTTTCGCCCACCGACCTACCTGCCTAATCAGTGTTAAACACAGCAATGTAGAAGCAAAAAATAGTAAATTCCATGTTCATTGGAAGAGTGGGACCATAGATTTCATGCTACATGGTTCTTGTAAGAACAAGTCTGTTCTTACACTTACAGTCGTGTAAGAACAAGACTGTTCTTACACCTTTCAGCTTCTTCTAACAAACTTGTATTTTTTTTTTGGATTTATAATGCCTGTTTAAAATAATTATAGTATTTTTTGCATTATACAGCCTAATTTAATCAGACTATTAACTAACTTTATCATAACGTATTCTTGGTCAAGGATATATTAGATAATATTGTGAAAATAAGTTTATTCACATTTATTAAATACTTCGGATCTGAACTTGTAAATGGTCTAGGTCAACCTGTTAGGAAATGCTGACTTCAAAGTGGACTTGGAGTGCTAGGCAGTAAAAAATATGTTTCCTCATTGATTATAGCATTTAGAATAGTTGCTCATCAGATGAGTACAGCTCATTTTCTGTGGAAGGGGAAAAGGAATAGAAAACATAGCAATAATAGTTCTTCTAAAACAGTTATTCCCTAAATTTTTATATTCCCTAAGTTTTGAGTACTTGACTGCAATGTCGCTAACACTACTGCTTTTGACATAACTAATCTCTGTGCAGTCTATAATTGAGTATTTTTTTCCCAGAATCTCCTACTACATTGGAGTTTAATATCCTATTTATGTGGAACAAATGCTCTGATTTAAACTTTTTTTAAAGGCTTTGTCTTTCAGTCTACCCAGATTTGGTGGTCATTCAATGCCTACTGTATCCATCCATGTCCATGCCATAGATTCAAAATTGTTGTAAAAGCCTGGCAAATATAGATGTTTGTGAAGAAACGGGAGCACACTAAAATCTTCCCAAAAATACACTGATAGTTCAATGTATGAGCACTCTAATTCACTATTTTTAGTAAAGTTTTAATTTTAAGTAGAGGCTTATCATCCAATGTTGTCATTTGAAAACGTGTTCATACCAGAATTTTTCTTGGTTATTTTAATTTGCATTATTTCTGTTTAGTGCTCTTATGTAATCTTTTAAGTGGTAATTATCAATCTAGGAAACTTTCTGCCTTTTAAATCTGAAAGGCTACATGATACTTTACTTCCAAACACAGTTGTTGACAATAGTCCAAAGTAAGGAAGGTAATAAATTACTTATAAATGGACATGATTCAGTCCTAGTCTCCTCTTAATTTCCAGATGACAAGGTCATATTGTTATTTATAGCGATTACACTAGTAATTCTTCAGTATTATCAAGAAAATATGCTAATCTCTTATAGAAGAATGCAGTCAGGGGTTTTCTGTGTGTGATCTCTGTGTACTGGGTGGCCTGAACTTCTCTACAGTAGAACTGTGCAGGCTAACTGTGTACAGTGAGTCTGTTGGTAATTGTGTTTTTAGGGACCTACACCTTCACTAGAAAATTTTTGGGATCCACAAACAGAAAATGTTGAAAAACAGTTTCATGGTATTCCAGATGGATGTCAGTTCTTTGGTCTCCACTCTGAGAGAGCCAGGTGCAAGCCAGCTCCTTACCGACAGCCATCCAGGCTCATTAGCACAGTTAGGAAGAATTGAAGGGAAAAAGATATAGCACAGTATCTTCTGAAGGATACAGTTCCCAACACTTTGCCACTTGGTGTCCCATTTTCGTTTGTGTCCCGCACTGGAGGTATTTATCTCAAAGTTCATTTAACAGTTTAAAATGCTTAGATCCTTTCATTAGAATTTTCCTGCAATCTGTGAAAGACTAAGGATGCCCTATCCCAAAATTAGGCAAAAATTCTTTCTTCAGGGTATTTTTTTCAATAATTGTGCAAGTATTTCTTGTATATATATATTCTAATTTATACATTTTTTAGACCTGCTCTTCAATAATGAATATAAGAAGCACAAAAAGGATTTGCAGAATAATGTGCATGTTCGTCACATTTTCTGCTTTAAAAAAGTTGTCTTAGATACAAGAGGAGCTGTTGTTAGTTAAGTGTCAGTCTTTAAACAGAAAGGCCTATCTTGTTCAGCATCCTGGAGATGATGAAAAGATTTCAAAAGCTAATTAATCCTAAAGAGCACAACTATTTTTGGAAAAGTAGTATTTTCTGTGAGAAATTTTGGAGCTATGATATTTTCTCATTAATGTATTTGTGAGTGGGGCATACTATGCCACTCTGCTTGTTTCTGTCACACTGCAGATACCGTGGGATGTGATCTGACTATCAGTATTTGGCTTTCAAGGAAGGAGTCAGGTCTCCTGGAGAGAGGGTTTGTCCGCTTGGGAGTGCATGTGTGTAGCAGAGCACCCCTGCCCACACACAGGGACTTTCTCTATGTGCCACCTCGTAGTACTGCCTCATACTTTGGGCTCTATTGCGGGGCAACTCCAGCAGCAGTGCACTGGTTTGCCGCAGGGTCAGATTACCTGAGGGGGCTCTCTTCCTGTTTCAAACCCCAGCAAACCTGATTCCCTTTGCCAAACGCCTGTGCTCGCAGACTATGGAGCCTGTTCAACAGTTTCTTAGTAATTTAATTTTGCTAACCAAAGATAAAAACATAAAGGGTTTTGAGGAAGCTTGAGACACTCTGCCATATAATGGTCATGTTGGTAAAGATTGGAAAACTTTTCTTTGGGAAAGTATGGGTTGTTTGCATAAAATGAGTCAAAATTTTGGAGACACAGAAATACTGAAAGAAAGTTACATTGTATCTTGTCATATTTTACATGTGCTTTAGGTCTGAGGTTTTTAAACTTCTCATTGGTGATTTAGAATATTGTAGGTGTGGTTTTGATGGGCTTCTACTTGCAAGGGTAATATTGCATTTGCTGCTGAAAGTGAACTATAGGCATCATCTACCACACCATTTGAAATATATTCAGAATTATTCTGTTCTCTTAAATAAATGTCTGTTGAATCTAGACTGCTAAAGCCCATTTAAAAGTTTACCTGAAAAACTGTTTCATCTATTTTTATGTCATTTCAGTTTTTCTTATATTTTATCTGATACATCTTTGAAGTTTCTTTAGCTGGAGGCACAGTGATGTTTTGTGATTTTATTACTGTAAAACAATAGTTAATATCATAATATTGCCTGATCTAGCCACAAAGTTCAGGAAAGCAGAGCTCGTATGTAACTTATTGAAACTTATTAACACTAGTTACTAGAAACAAAAAGGACTCTGCTGAACCTTTTCCATTCAACCACAGTCCTATGAAGAATAGGCTACTTCATCAGCCACCATATCTATTTCAAAACTGATTTTTAAAACAGAAGTTATGGGGAACTTCCAGAATATTCTCTCATTGCTGTCCAAATGGCATCGGCTGAACAGGGTCTAGTTTTACTCAAGAGAAAGAATAACTTAAAAGAAACATGAAAAAGGATCATTTCAAATCCTGCTTTTAGCAAAAATACAGTTAGTGGCTTTACTTGTATTTAACTAAATACAGTGTGTTTGACAGTTATTTTTGGGATTAAGTGAACTTTTTATGTCTTGTTGAGATCAAGTGAACCTTTTTATTTTTCACTTCATTTATAATTCACCATCTGTCTCTCCTATATTACCAGTCTTCACAAACACAAGGACTTGAAATATTTCTGGAAGAGACTTGACCTCTTCTGCGAAGAGTTTTTGAAAGTCAGTTGAACACAATGACTGTGTGTGGTTGCTGGTAGAGAAATATATCTGTTTCCACCAGCTACCCACATTGTCTTTTCTCCTGTCACTCAATTATGTTTCCATTAAGAATTAAAAAATTAGAAAAGCAGTATGTAAAACATCATGTAGGGGGAATGAAAGAATTGCAATGAAAGTGCTATGTCTGTGTTAATGAAATGAAAGTTTAAATGGTTCCTTGCTTAGCTAAAAGCATGCATATTGCCAATATCAGAAATACTGGTCAGTACAGACCTGGAAGTTCAGCCTCATAAATTCTTTCCTAGGTTCAAATACTAAAAATTCTCATCTGCACTCAATTTGCTACTGTACTATGCTTGCATGTGTTAATGCACTATCTGTAACTACCTGTCCCAAAGCAAGAATAATGTACTAGGATATTATGAAGAGCTGTAGAACCTGAGTGTACCACTGAATTCTCAGATGTAGCTTTTCTCCAGCTGTATCAGGATAAGAACTGAGCAGGGACCAAACTATCCCTTTCCCCATTCCCATCTTCTTTCTACAGGTGAAAAAAATGAGCCAGAGGAGAACTACAGCATATTCCAGCATTGCTCCTGCAATGTACCCACAAAGTCACTCTATATGCAACCTGTGTGGGATGCAAAAGAACAAAACCTTCCTCAATGGGGTTGAGCTCTCTTCTCCCTTTCTAGGAGAGCTACCTGCCAGCATAACCAGGATGCTGAGGCAGTAAGCCCAGCACATAGGGAAAACACAGCTATGAAAAAAAGCTTTTATATCTATTACAGGCATAAAAATGGCTTTCCTTCTAGCATAAAATGAATTGTGGATGTATGGAACCAAGCCTAAAGTATAATACACCATTCAGTTTGGTCACTGAACTCACACTCTTGGTACCATTATCCATAACACTTGCATACTTTTCTCCATCTCTGTTAGCTGCAGTGCTCAGTTTTAAGGATTCTTACAAATGCACAGACGTGGTATCAAATAGTTTGACTCATGATAATGATAACCTCTCATGGATGCATAAAGTAACTCCTGAGAAGGAAGTTAAAAGTAATGTAAAAAAATGTCTCACATTTTCTAGCTGTGTAAAATGATCATTTATCCCAATAAATGATAATTCTACCAAGGCAAAGACTACACACTTCTAAACCTCTGAAAGCCCTGAAAACATTTCTATGGCTTTTTAAAATGGCAATATTGTATGCACTAGACTGTACTAGTAGTTACAAAGAAAGCAAGATGAATGGATAGAGAAGCATATTAAACATTAAATTTTCTTTGTACTTTAATTTGTATTTCTGATTTTTTTCTCTTTAATGTTCTTAATTATTAGAGTGCAAAGATGTGAACAAAGTGGCATATTGCCCACTGGTGCTGAAGTTCAAGTTCTGCAGTCGAGCATACTTCAGACAGATGTGCTGCAAGACCTGCCAAGGACACTGACCCACAGGAAGCATAGGAATGTGCCTTGTTATTATCATTGTGGAAGAGTGTCCATCGAAGAGAGCCACACAGCGGAATGAGATTGACGTCCTTGCAAATGCATTACCCTGTGGAAAACATAACCACTGGTCAGCCCCAGCTGACAGGATTTCAATATTATTTTAACTTCTATGAAGTGGGATTTATTAATCCAAAGTGCTGGACACAGTATGAGGGGATCCCAAATTTGAAAGATTCACACAACACATATAGAATAGCTTACTGTGGAACCTTTGTGTTCTTTTGACTAAATCCAATAGTCTGTTTACATCCTTGGACCATTAAAATAATTTTTATTATGGACTTAGCAATGACACTGAATCCATTTCTATTTAAAACTGTTTAAAATGTAGTTCTTATGAGTTGGTCTACTATGGAAGTAAAGAAGAATCAAAAAAATGTAAAGTCATAGCTTAAAAATGTTAACTATTTTATCTCTTGACACAGCACCAACTTAAATTATAAAATGAGCTTGGAAATGTTATTTAAGGAGCAGAAATTTTTTAGATAAATAAGTATTTTTCCTTCATTCCACTTAATTCCCTTTGGCATAATCCGTATTTCCTGAACACTGCTGTGAGCCATATATAAAGCTATACTAAATAGAACAACCATGAGGGACTTAGTTTTAAGAGGTGCAACAGTTATTGCAGTGGTGCATGAAATATAAGTGTGCTATGAAACAAAATGAAATCTGCGTTGCAGGTTTATAGCCATTTTACCGTTGTACAAGTGAAACAGATTTCCACTGAAAGGGAACATACTTCAGTATCATGGGGGAGGCAGACTCCAGCAGTGGTGAAGACTGCATTACCAGCTCCTTCGCTACTACCATAAAGGTTGTTTAGAACTTACACTTTGACTCCAGCTCACTTTTGTTTACAACACCAGCCACAGAAAAGAAACAACTTTGTGGGCTTCTAGATCTGGTTTACATGTTAGCTTTGGTTCTCCAAAACTGAGGAAATTGAATGCAAAAGATAAGCCTACTATGTAATAGCAACAGTCCTTTGAGCAGCTGAAAGTTAAAATGGATTCCAGATGTTCCCTCCTTTGATACCATAGCAGAGGTATTGTTTATGAGAAAGAATATATGAATGTTCTGTTCAGGAGACCACATCCGGGTGGGCAAGGATTGCAACCAAAGAATAAGTGACTCGTGGAGGTATCTAGGTTCTGTTCAAATGAGAAGTCAATAGTATGCTCGAGCCAAGAGGCCTATTGGACTATCAGAAGTAAGGCACACTGGAAATAGAGTGGCTGTAGTGAATTCTGGCCACCTTCACCTAGATGGCCAGGTACCTATTTAAAGCTGAACTATATTTAAATCAAGGGCCAGCTTTTGGCATGAGGCTGGAACAAAGTCATGCCTCTGGATTAGAAGGTAGATGCCTGAACTATTCGCTGCCATGCTCCACTTATTCATATTACCCTATTCTTAATATTCACCAAATACTTTGCATTTTTAAAAGTGAAACCAAACTTCTTAGGCAAGTCACGATCAGGAATATAATAAAAAATTTAATTGTCATGCTCCTCTTCCCCTTCACTTTTCAGTAACAGACTCAACAAGAAGAGGAGGAAAGTAGGTATTTGTTTATAATAATATATTGTACTTGAACATTTGCATTTTGCAACAGGTACTTCATGAATGTGATTGTCTGTCCAACTATGACTCCTTTGTTGTAATACAGTTAAAATTATGTTAACAATAATGTGTTACGAATTCTAACTCAAATAGCACTTTTTTAAAAAAGGTAATCTTTTCAGTGAAAAATAATTTCAAAATATGAGATCGAAGTGTACCAATGTATTTTACCAATAACAAACCAAATATTTTGCACACTATTTACTAATGTAACATTGAACAATACTGTTAAGAGGACTAATACTATGAAATCCCCCCAACATATTGACAATCTGTCAAGGGGTTTTGTGTAGCCCCATGTCTGTACTCATGACCATCAAATTCCCATCATCTGCTACCTCTTGCCAGTATTTCCACTTCTGTATGCTTGTGACCAGTGGAATTAATTTTCAGTTGGCTTGCATGTATTCACATATGCTTGTTATCTGTTGCACTCATCACCATGTAAACAAGTCCGGTTAAAACTGACACCAGTAGATAAAAATATCCCAATTTTTGGGAGTTGCACATAGAGATTAAAGGCAGTATGTAGTCCTTGTCTATTAAGTGAATTGACTTATATCCTTTTGACAAAACACCTTGGTGCTAGCATGCCCTGGTTAGACCAGAAGTAGGATGAAAGGGTAAGGGGTTGTTACAACATTGCCTAAGCAAGAGGCCTCATTTTATCAGGGTCCAGTTTTCTCCAGGGCATGATTTTGTTTATCAGCTAATGTGTCGTTTCAGCTAATGAGAAAAGGGTTTTCTCTGTATTGAAAAGAAACCTTTTTTTTTACCTCACTTAGGACGTGAAAATTGTAATGAGTGTTTCCAAAGACACATTTTGCTCTCTCACTGGTGCTAGAACACCGGGGATTCTGATGTTTACTCTGCAATATAACAGCACTGAGGTTGGAATTTAAAGAACTCCCTGGAGCAATGTTGAATTTTATTGTTAAAGGGAACAAAACACAGAATGTATATGGATTTACAACCTAATCAACACTACAGACTAAGACTGAAATATGAAACCTAATTCAAAGAAAAATAATTGGTTTCAACAGCACAGTTCATTGCTGCTGCTACACTGTAGCCATCTATATAATCTAAGCTAAATAGTGTTATATCCCTAAATAGTGACAAAAGGAGTCTTTGTGCAAGCTATAAATATGACAGACCTAGAATCAAATAGTTGAATACAAGATGCAGAAACCAATCTGGTGCCAGTACTTCCACTGAGCAATACTATCAGCTGATAAAGATCAAAACAGAAAGAAAAATCTAGAGATTAATCCTTCAAGGTGTATACATCCAAAATAGTCCATTTCGTTAGGAACTTTATAATGGAGTGAATGTCACATAGATATCCTTAATAATACAGACTGAAATTACCTTTGTATTATTGTGATTAGTTGCTTCTTATTTTATACTCAGTATTAATGTGGTACACTGTTACTTTATTATTATTTTTGCTTTTGTAAATTATATTCTAATTTATTGTCATGTTTCTTAACACTTGTTCTACATGCATTCTCCTGCTTGTAACGAAAACAAAAATATTGTAACACTTGATGCAGTGAAATTCCACACCAGGCACAGATTTGTTTTTAACATAGATAATTTAGTAAAATAAAACTGCAGCTTTTAAGATTGGTACCCATGGTACAGTTGTCTCTTCCCTGACTTACAGTTACTAGGATTCTGTATGCTTAATATTTGCTTCATCCGATGCATCAAAGTATATATAAGGTGTCTTCTTTCAAGTAACATCTATGTTATGCTAGAATCCTATCCTTGGCAGCAGCAATGTTTGTCATATATAAGCGAATAAGGAAATAAGGAAAAGGAAAAGTCAAGAATATGGTCATGTACATTATTAAGTAATATTTTAGGCTAAGCACTAATGTAGAACAAGAATGAAATTAATGGCAGCAAAAATATTCTGTACTTCTTGGAGTTATTTCATTAACAGCTAGTCAATAATAACAATAAAATGTCCTTCTTGCATTGAGCTTTTAAGGTTTTATCTGAAGTTTATCTGAAGCCATGATGTTTTTAAATATAAAGAAGAAAGTAATTTCAGTAGACTTGGTGCTTAGGTAAGTGTTGCTGAGAGGTGCTTCCTTTCTTACCTGGTACAGTATAAATAGCTTGTTATGGAAATATCTGATCAAGCCCTATTAAATATTTCTTATTTCTGAATTAGAATCTAGTTTCTGGTTTAATGAACATAAACACTCTACTCTTGTGAATAAGATGTTAAAGAAAGTACAGAGAACCTTAAATATATTGATGAGGTATTTACTAATTTTGGTTATTTTTGTTATTCTATTTACAAATGAGGATTCAAAAACCAATTACTTGTTTTAAAAATATGGGTATTTCTGTCTGTGTTTGATCACAAAATTTTATTGCCCTTCAGATCAGAAGTTAAAGATGGAGTAGTCTTAGTAAGTTTAATGACAGTTTTCTCTGTCATTGTGAAGCTGTTGACTTTCCTCCCATACATTCACACTGTAAGTTATAATCTGATAGGTTTCCCGTTATTGTTCAGTTTGTAGTGTTGTTTTTTCCCACGGGAGTGGTTGTGTTTTGTATCATAATGACAGATTGAGAACACTGAAACAGATGTATTTCTCCTTCCTTTTCTCCTGCTACCTTAAACCTGACATAACCCATGATGACTGTAGAATTCCTGACACACAAAATTCCCTCCAGTCTTCTTAAAATGCATTTGGTTCACCAGAACTTCATTCTGGAGCCAATCCTGCTCTTATAATTCTCTGTTACACTTTTTCAGTTTATTTCTTGAGGAAATGAGCACCATTTTTACATGAGATACTGGCTTTTCTTTTCCCTGACTTCCCTTTCTATACCCCTAAACTGCTCCTTCTCGAGTATACTTGCTGTTCTGTCTGAAGCTATCTGATATATAAGAAGCATTTTTAAATATCCTCTGTAGAATTCTGAACAGGCTTTGGTTATTTTTCTGACTTCTTTATTATTTTTTTATTGTTACTCGAAACTAAGATCCAGGGCTCTTCTGGATCCTCTTCTCTGGAGTTTTTCTGCAATGGACTTTGGATGAGTCCCGTGAGCCTCATGTGGAGGCAGTCAGTCATCAATCTAAGAGTCTTGTAGAAGGCCGTTACTAAGCTGAGGCTGTCGTTTTGCAAGAAGTGACACCCTGTCTGGCTGTTTTCCCTTCACCACAAACAACAATTAGGTGGAAGGGATGGATGACTGCTTCTGTGTGGTCCCTCCAATCTTCATTCTAGACAGAATGGTGTAAGAGCGTGTTCATGCAGTAATCAGGATGAAATCCCAAACAGATTTATAAGGGCTCAGTCAGCCACAGAACAAGGTTCATTACAGAACTAGTGAATTGGTCATTTCTCAAGTGTATTCGGCCCAGCTAAAGTGGAAGTTCATGTCCAGTTTAGGAAAATAAGCTACTCGAAATGTGGTGTGGTGCACATTTAAGGATACTGCATCCCTTAAACTGGCATACCACCTAAGCACCACATGTCATTTGTTTTCTTCTATTTCTGCACAGGACTGACATTTTCATTGAGTGGGACAGACTACAGGACACAATTTATGTTCAGAAGTCGTAGACCTGCCATTCAGAAAATTATTGAACTCTGTTCTGGAAAGGATATATGTATTTCTATATTTAGGATTGGAAGATGCAATTTCTACAAACAGGAAGGCCTTTTCAGAGAAGACCTAGCAAGATCAGTAAATAAATAAATTCACTTCTTTAGTAATCCTGTTTGGAATAACTTTATCAGATCACAGCTTGAGATAGAAAAGGAAGTGTTTTGGAAGCTAGAAGTGAAGACTCAGCCAGTGAGTGCTCCAGGCTTCAGTTGCTATGACCACACAGAGAGATCAGTTTTGGCCTGGCTGATAAGGGATAAGCTGTGGATTTTGGAAATTGGATTTCTTCATCTGCATCAAGATCAGTATATTTGTTTATTCTTCTCCCTAATCCCACCTTGACATCAAAGTCTACAAATGCTCACACTCTTGCAATGTTTATAACACAAGAAAATTATCGCTTACATTGTTTGAAAAACCCGTCTTGCGATATGATTTATTTGTTGCAATGAAGATCAGCCTTCTGTGTAGAATCTACGTCCCCTTAGAAGCAATGCTGAATAATGCTTCTGAGTAAAACTTCATCTGCAAATTAACTGTGAGGTAACAGTTCTGGACATGTGGGAATACCTTGAAGTTATATCTCTATGAAAAGGCACAGACCTACTCTAGGAATTTCAGAAGACAAACTTCAGCTGAGAATGCATTTTAAGTTATTATTGTCACATTTGTTCTGAGGTCAACTATGCTTTATAAAGCAAATAAATTTACAGAAGTGCAGCAGTCTTAGTAGGGTCACTGCCTTCTAACATCTTTGAACACTGACCAGAAATCGGGGCAGGACCTTGTACACGAATGACAGTGTGTGGGAAACGGACACTCTCCTTCATTTCTCAGTCTCCACTCCTCAGAATCCACACACTGGTACAGGACTACTCTTCCCTCCATTATCTCCTCCCCCCTGCTGGCTGCTTCTCCTTTTTCACACTGCTTTGAAACATCTGTGCATCTCATATTTGGTGTACAGTACTGCTGTCTTTGATAATGTACTTTAATATGAATGTTCTTGAGAATTTTCACATCTTTAATTTAACACAGTTATTTGTTAAAAATGCTCATTTTAGGCTAGTTTTGTGAATTATTTATTGAAATGTAAGAACAAATATAAAATCTAAATAAGAATTCCAGGAAAAAAACTAGAAATGCATTAATTTTTTTTCAAATAATAGTCAAAGTAAAAATAATATTTAACATTTTTTTCTAGTGCAGTTATTAGAGGCCCCCTCAAGATACTTTTCCCTAATATGAAAAACACTGAGTCAGGAGTGAATACAAACAGGAGGAACCAAGCCTCTCTTTTGGTCTCATATTCTCTTTCACATGTAGCCTTCATATTGAAATGCCCTATCAAAACAAGACCTTCTGCAGCAAAAAGGAATCTCAAACATCTCATTTGGCCTTTCTGGCTCAAAGTTTCCTTAAAAGTTTATTTACCTGAGATAAGGTTACGTTGTTTAAACTATCCTGTCAATTAGCAATAACATTTGACTTCAGATGTATTATTCTTCAAAAGCATTTTGTCAAGGATAGGGCTGGTAACTGATTTTCTAGAAAGGAGGGAAGGTATGATGGCTATAATTACATGTACCAATTAACTGTATGTTGTTTAGAGTCCTTGTGAAATAAAGTGTACAACAGCCTATTTAATTAAAAGAGGAAAAGGAATTAAGCTGCATTTTATACTAGCTTCAAAAAGAAAATGCAAGGGAAGAATATTCCATTTTGATTTTCAGTGAGGTTTAAGAAGCTGGCTCAGCATTTGTTGCTCACTGCACTGTAAAATGTTTTTAAAGCTGAAGACAAATGAACTGAATTCTGTTTCCATGGAGGGTTTGAGTTTTTTTAACTCTGTTATCATAATCCATCTAGGAAAGGTCTCAAGCACTAAGACAAACATCTTTCTGTAAAGCATCCCCCCCAGGTTTGTGGATTTGCTATGCTGTCTGTTTCCCACTTCTTGCAGTTGTGATGATCATAAATTTTAATAAGAGAAAAACTAAGAATGATGGGTTTGAGGCCTTGGTTTCATGGCTGTAGATGTATCTCTTCAATCTCTTTTTCTTCTAGCTGGAAAACTGCCATGTGGCCTTTCTTCTCCCAATATGAGCAAAACAGGTTTCTGGCACCACAGGCTTGCTGGCTGCTTATCTTCAGTGTGAGCAGATGCTCATGAAACACTCAGTGGATGGATGTGGCTTTAGGTATCATAGGTGCCTTGGACCAGCACTACGTAAAATTGGTTCCTGTGGAATGTAGCCTTTCTATCACCTGCCTTTCATGCTGGGGACAGAGTTCCAGAGCATGTTTCCAATTTGGCCAGCAGCCACCTCTTGGCAGGTGTCCCTCAGCCATTTGTTGGGGCTCAGCTATGGCTCATGACTGCTCAGAGCTACAGCCAGGATGGGTGCTGGAATGCTGGAATGTGCAATACTGCCACAGCAGCTGGCAAGCTCTGGTTGATCATGTTGGTGTGGAGAGCTGCTGAGCTCTGAGCTGTGGCAGGTCTCCTCTGTGAGCAGCTGGCACCCAAGGGCAGGCCGAGAGCTGGGCATGGTTCAGTTTTGCTCCAGGGAACCTCAGGTCTGGGGAGCGCTGCTTGGGCCAGGCAGAGCAGCAACCACTGCCTGGCCTCCGGTTCACCACAGCTGCCTCCTCAGTTGGAGAGGTGAAGGGGCTGCCATTGTGACTAGTCACAACAGCTCCAAAGGGAGAAGACCCTGCACGGGTGGAAGTGGAAAGCCAGTGACAGTGGTTTTGGGGGAGCTATGTGGGGCTGCTGGTTTGGGAAAGCTGGTTTGTGGAGGGGCCAAGGAGTAGGACGGGAGAGTGGGGCCATGAGATGGAGCTGAGGGGTTGTATTGGTGTTGCATGGCCTGGTTTTTGGTAGCATGGGGGTCACAGAGGTAGCTCCTGTGAGGAAGCTGCTGGAAGCTTTCACCGTGTCCAGCAGAGCCAATCTCTGATGCCTCTGAAGATGGACATGCTGCTGGCCAAAACTGGGCCTATGAGAGAGGTTGGTAATGCCTCTGTGCTAACATATTTAAGAAGAAAATCAAAACAAAGTCACACAGTTTTGCTTCTAGTCAGAGAAGAGGAGCAGGTGAGAACATGGGAGGGAAACAGCACGGCGACACCCAGGTCAGTGAAGAAGGAGGGGGAGGAGGTGCTCCCGGCACCAGAGCCGAGGTTCCTCTGCAGGCCGTGGTGCAGACCATGGTGAAGCAGCTGTGCCCCTGCAGCCCGTGGGGATTCACGGGGGATGCAGAGATCCACCCGCAGCCTGTGGGGGAGGTGCCCGTGCCTGTGCCAGAGGCTGTGACCCAGTGGGAGACCCGGTGGAGAGAGAGAGGCCCTGCTCCCAGGTTGGAGCAGCCTGTCCTTAGAGGACTGCACCCCATGGAAGAGAGAGCCATGGCGCAGCAGTTTTGGGAGGACTGTGTGCCCGTGGGAGGGATTCACATTGCAGCAGGTGTGGCAAGACTGATGCTCGTGAGAGTGGACCCACGTCAGAGAGAACTGTCTCCACATCTGCGGAGAACCGTCTCCTGTGGGAGGGACCCCACAGTCTCACAGGGTAAGACTCCTCTCCCAGAGCAGAGGAAGGAACTCTCAGTGATGAACTGACCAAATCCCCATGCCCCGTCTCCCTGCACTGTCAGTGAGAAGGAGAGAGGGGCTGGGGAAGAAAGATGTTCTAAGGGCTTATTTTACTTCTCATTATCCTCCTCTGATTCTGTTAGTAATAAATTCACTTTGCAACTTAAAGTTGAGCCTGTTTTGCCCTTGAAATGTTTCTCCCGGTCCTTATCTCAACTCAGAAGCCCTTCATTAATTTTTTTTCTCTCCTCTACTCAGCTGTTGCAGAGTAGAGTGAGCAAGTAACTCTCATGGGTGCCTGGCGTTGGGCCAGGCATGGTCAAACCATGACGGGTGTGTGAGGGGCTGAGGAAATCTCAGTGAGGGGATCCTGGGGAAAGAGCTGGATAAATAGGTCAAGACCACAGGTCCCAGCCAGAGGTACCCCTACAGAGGAGAGGACATGGCTCCTGTGGGAAGACGGAGTGCAAGAAACTTGCAGAAATGCCTTGAGTTTAGAGATGTCCCTTGCAGAAGCTCAGTCTTCAAGATGGAGAGTGGCGGGCCCTTGCAGAGACTGCAGAGATAGAGAGACCTTTGGTCAGTTTAACCCCTTCAGTGAACACCTGAAATGCCATATATACTATTAACAAAAGAAGCTATGAGGCTCTCAGTGACTGGCAGCAGTGAGTGGAACTCTATACCACTTTGGATAACCTGTTGTAATTGGCTGTGCTGTATTTAGCAGATGTGTGAACTGCAAATGATCATGAAAAGTAGCAGTTGCAAAAATCATGTCCGTAAATCTGCCTGCCACAAAGACAGCTGCATTCTTCAATGCCAGATGCTCACTGGGTCCTGAGTTATTCTGCTGAACTGATGCACAAATGCTTACAGGGTGTGTTGACTCTCAGCTGGTAATCAAGATAGTGAAGGGCTGCCAAGAGTTATGTTGCTTGTTAAGAGTATGACACTTATAGCCTTCAAAACAATGAACCTTGAATCTCCTTTAAAAATAAAAGAGAGAAGTAACATGTTTTGGTAACTTTGGGCTGAAATTTTTATCATTCCTCTGGGGCTTGAGCAACTTGATTACAAAAGCAGTGACCTTGCATAGGGTATCCAGAGTTGTGCAATGGAGTCTTGAAGTTACATGTGAGGTCTCAGCTTGATTTTGCTTGTGTTTTCCTTATTATACCATGTATGTCATTCAACAATATATGTTTGTCTTTGTTTTGGTAAGTTCACGCTGGTTTTGGAGGTATGGCCCATTCTTTCCTGGATGTAGTCTATAGAAGTTTGAAAAGGGGATGGACAGGTGAATGATCAGACCTTCTGCACAAAAATCTTGAGCCAGGATTTGGAAAAAAGTCATGCAACTGTCTGTGAGAAATAAACCACCAAATCAAAATCAAACTTCTGAGTCACCATTCTCTTATCAGCTTTTTTTTTAAAGTCTTATTGTTTGCTTGTTTCATATTTTCCTGTTCTGTATACTGAGGAAAGCCAGAAAATCACTTTCTAAGGGTAAGAAGAAAGGTAGGAAACTCAACAGATAGATTTATGCAATTGAATAGTCTTTCAATAAAAACACAAATATTTTAACACATAATATTACAAGGGCTAGCAGGATAATACTCCAATCTGATTAAGAATTAAATACTCATTACACTTTTAAGAAAGTGATAGGTATCTTTCTCAGTGAAGGCAACTTTTGTAAACTTTCAGCTTTCACTCTCATTTTATAAAAATAATGACCTGACTCAGCAAAATGCTTCTTCCTTCTGGGTCATTCCGAGGGATTGTCTTCCAGCTGGGATCTCTCAGAGTCCAGGGTAAACTTCCCATGTTCTCTTTGTCTCTGTGATCTTCTAGGAGAGAGAAGGCTGCAATGCCAGCTCCATACTAATTACTACACCATCAGCAACAATCTAGCAGCACCCTATCTTACTTCTATAACTTCTTTCAAGAAGATGCCCAGTGAACCTGAGCTTGTGATCTGCTGAAGAATTCCTCAGAAGGTGCACAGGCAGTGTTGTCTTCATCCTACAACAGTCTTGCTGTGCCAGAGAGTGTGAATCTAGCCCAAAGTCAAAAAAATGGTAATTCATAACCAGGTTTGAGTGGACATACACAAAACCAATTCCTTTGGCTTCTTTACACTGCTTCTTCATTGATACCAGCCAAAGCTGTTTGGGCAGTCAATTGTAGGAATTCCCTTTTGGGCTGTCTTTTTTTCTTTTTTTGTCCAGACACTTTCTGGAATGAAGGATGCAAAAGGTGGCTGCCTTTGTCTTGGTACTACAGTACCAAAAGACAGTAGATCATAATATGATAATCTTCCTCAAGGTCTCATTCTTAATCAAGGCCTCTGTTAATTTCATCATCAAAATTTGCTCAGCTGAGACTGTAGATACATCTGCTATAAATACTTGCAGAGCAGCTTGAGGCCGACACAGCATTGTTCCAAATCAATTTTTAAGCTGAAAAATGTACTTTTTATTAAAAGATTGAGAAACAGTGGATTCCTGTGCATCAGTAAATGTAATGAGTAAAGTATGTAGACCTAATTATGGTAGAGCATTTATTACAAAGCAACTGTTAAAAATCTTGAGAAAAAAAAGAAATAAATCACAGACACAATTTAAAATCATTTCTAGTAAATAAGCATGGAAAAAACCCCTTAAACTAAAACATCTTTTGCTGTTTAGAGGCAGATAATCCATTCTTAGTCCAATGCACAAATTTGATTTACAGTGCGTTTCAAAATATTTATCTTCTTTTTAGGGTTTCCATCACTGCCTAAGCCAATAGCCTGCTGTGTTTGAAAATGTCTGGGCAGTAATTGTAATTGTTTTTAAACTTATTTTGGAAAATAGTGAGCTTTGCTGCATTTTGTAGATTTAAGGAATGCAATTATCAACATTGTATATATAATCCAAGTGACCTGCTGGCTTCAGAAGCTCAGACCCATAGAAAAATAATTTTAACAACAGCAAAATATTTAATTTTTGTTCTGTAGTTGGTCAGTGCTAGGTGAATTATGTATAGCCAGTTTGGCAATAATATGATTAAATAACAATTCCATATAAGTACATAACAGTGTTGAAGTAAACATACAAGGAAAAGAATTACTTTTCTGAGTGGATAATCTGACCCATTTTCATATGTCAGTATTTGATGAAGTACTGTGCTGATATGATGGTATCTGGGTACTCCTGTGATTCATCCAAAATTGTTAACAAACAGTTAGGTCTGAAAACTCAACACAAAGTAATACATCTTAGAAACTTATATGTAAATATGTTAGATAAAGAACTGAATTTTCTTTGGTGTTGTTCATTACAAACTGATAGAAATCTTTCCCTAACTATTTTGTCTCCTTTTTCTTCTGTTAAGGAGAAACCTACTTGAGGTTCCAGCGTGAATACACTTTTCTAATAGGCAGCTGTTGAAGAAGTGCTAGGGTGAGGAGATTTGAAGAATATGTTGGATTTTCAGTTCCAATTTAAAAAAAGAGAAGTACAAACAGCATTTCTGACTTAGAACTAAAATTACAAGTCAGTCTCTAAAAGCTGTTAGCAGTCTGCTTAAAAAATATATACACGCACTACGAAAAATACTCACAAAATATTCTTTGGAGAAACAACTTCGAAATAAAATTTTTCACCATGACTGATACACTGCATAGCTAACATGCAATTGCAGTTTATTGACAGCAAAAAAATATTGACAGCTGTCTAAAAGGCCGTATACAGATAGGTATTGGACTGAATACAAACAGAGACAAGTACTTGAACATTTGCAAATCAGAGACTCCAAAATGCTTATGGAACAAAAGCAGCATTAGAATTTCTTCCTCCTGAGGTCCTGTTGTGTTTCCTCTGCTATTTTGAGTGTATTAGGGAACTGACTTCTTTATCAGTCATACTCCAGCTGGGCATTGGAAATACAGAAAGGTTTGAAAAAGTTTGGAAACCATCTGTGAACCTTTTGTTGAGAGTTCGAGAAACCATTTGTCCTAGGTAACCTCAGGCACTTTCTAAAGCTGATAAAAGTCGCTGTCAGGCTGTAAACTGGGTTTATTCACACTCTTTCATTTCCTCTCAAAACTGCCTTTAAGTGCCTGTCGCTGTTGGGAGGCTTCCGAGGGGGAGGTTAAGGAAGGATGTCAATGTGTTCTTTGATGTTTCCTTTGAGGTTTGGAAGGGTGTTTCTGGCATTGCTGTTGGAGGAATTCTGTCTGAAGGAAAGCTAAATCTCTTGATGATGTTGCTGTGACTTGGGATTTGAGCATACAGTTCTAGTGAATAGGAAGTTACTCCCAAATTTTTTCAAGAGGTCTTTGTGATGCTATCATGAACTGATTCCTTGAAGTGATAAAGTGGTCCATACAGATGCCTGAAT
Source organism: Eulacestoma nigropectus (assembly GCA_013397775.1). Classification (NCBI taxonomy): domain Eukaryota; kingdom Metazoa; phylum Chordata; class Aves; order Passeriformes; genus Eulacestoma; species Eulacestoma nigropectus. The sequence goes on along the minus strand of VZTE01003071.1, from coordinate 182,028 downwards.
TTCACAGGGGGATGCCTGATCTGGAGCTGGGAAAGGCAGCAAGCCCATCTAGGTCGTGGGGATTTGTGTGGAGCAAGTGATCACGCTTAGTCAATTCTAGACATTCTGTTTTACTCAACAAAGTTGTATGACAGCAATTAGGAACATACAAAGGCAGATCCCAGGCTGGCCATGGTGTTGCAGAGTCCTATAATCTATGCTTTCTCTCTCTATTTATATTTCATAATTTTAATATTATGTATATAATTTTAACAGTTAATCTCTTACCCTGTGGGACATTCAACAAAGGGCAAGACATACAATATGGTTGCTGTTTGTAATCGCTTTTGTAGGTTAGAAGAAAAAGTTCTTTATCATTGATGGAGAGTAACACTTTTCCCCTAGCAAGTTATTTGTTTTTTAGATCTCTGCTTAAAGCAAACAGGTAGTACAATAAGCTTGGTCTGATCCCACGGTACTGGGAACCCGTAACTAAGCCTGCCATCAGTCAGAAGAACTTCAGTGCCGATGGTGCCAAACAGAGCAAATAACTCCTTTGGGACTACAACGACTTAGAGCTGAAATAGTCTTGGTTTTCAGGTAGTTAATGCAGTTTTACTGATGTTCCTTGCAGGGTGACAAGGGAGGTCACATCACTGATGTGACAGGCAGCAAGAATTTAGTATCTGGTAATCAGGAGAAAATCTACCTTTCAGAGGTTGTAGATCATGCAGACATTAGCAGAGCAAGAATAAGTAGAGATTTGGCCTGACTAGCCAGGTCTGATGATCTTTTCAGAAGATAAAGTGTCATTCTGACTGAGCCTTTACTTTGAAATCCAGCAGTGCTCTGGCATGTGTGCACATTAGGAGGCAATTCAAATGGTCATCACTGAGCTCTGTTAGTCTAGGAGAGTTAGATGGTGCATTTGTGTGATTAGCTATTTTGAGCCCTGTTAGGACAGACAGAGAAGCAGAAACTCTATTAATAATCTGCTTTCACATAGGTACTAATTTTTTTAAAGAGCTGATAATAAATTGAAAGAGCAGCAGCTTAAATATTGCTAGGTTTAGCCTCAGTTGTTGTATTCTTGGTATTCAAAGAATTATAGATGCTGCAAGCCCAGGTGGTAAAAGAAACTGCCAAATGTTTAAAGTTGCTGTCTTGCTGAGTTGCTGATCACTTGAGGAACAGGGTGTTATGAAAGAGAAATCTAATAATCTTACAAAAAAGACATTGCTAATGGTCAAACTTATGCTATGTTAGTTAGAAAAGAGCAATTATGGTTTCTCTTTTCCTTATCCCAGGGAATTTTAGATTAAAGGCAGTAAAGTGAGATTCCCCTCCTTGCTTATAATGTGTTCATTAGCCTCTCTATTAAGATGAAGCCAAAAATCCTTTGGTGTTACATTTACTGAATTTATAGTGCATTACTGAACTCTGTCTTATTCTAAAAGCAGTGGAAGAAGTTGAGATACCTACTGTTTGTGCCAGAACTTGTGAGATCTAGAAAAAAATTGAACACTTGGCTCTAATCAGACTCTCTGTGTCCAAGAGAGGTTTCACTTGAAACCTATAGTCAGAATGTATACTTATCCCATCTAATGCTACTTATCATCATATATCTGTCACTTGCTATGTGATATTGAAACAGGCAGAAACTTTCTGAAAAGATGAAGCTAAGCATAAGACAAGCCCAGGAAAAATACAGCTCAGAGTGTGTTCAAAATATAAGTCTTTTAAGATCAGCTGAGCAAAGCAGGAGGAGTATGAAAGAAAAAAAGAGAAAGGTGCAAAACCAGCTGAAATTTTCTTTTTTAAGTACTACTTTATCTTCACTTTACTTCCTGGTTTCTAACAGTGCTTTTGTAACTGTCAGCATCATTAGAGCTTGAAACTGCAAGGATAAATGGAAAGCTTAAATTATAGATAGTAATTTTCTAGATATCCTACTGATATAGCATCCTTAAAAATGAATTTTTTTTTTTGAATTCTTTGCCTATTTCTTTATTTCTAAATCTAAGTGGTAGGCTGTGTGATAAAACACCCACAAAGGAGCTCAGAAAAGACAGTGGCAGGAGGGGGAGGCTGCCGAGCCCATCAGAGGAATCAGCAGCTCACTAAATGCCCACCTGCATACAAGAAGCCAAATCAAGGGCTCCTGAGGAATGACCACCTTGTCTGGTCACTCCTGAAAAACAGAAATAATTAAGTGGAAGGGGAGGACCTTGTAGGTAAGGAGTAGTCTCACAGTCTGTTTGACTTGATACAACATTTCATGATCAGATATGGCAGACAGAAAAACAAGACATTCCTGGACCATTCTTAATGAAGGGAATATCTGCATTCTTAATAATCTTCTGCTAATTTTTTAGTTTAAATTGGAAATAGAAATTTATTTCAGAGCTGTGAAAATTAGACAAAGGTATGTCTTCAGCTGCAGTGTCATAAAAAGGTGGCTCACTTGTAAGATGAAATCTGTTTGAATGTGGTTCTTGGGAACAGATTCATCGGGCCTCCACCTAAACGCCTACAGGTCTATGAAGTGTTCTATTTCAGTGTTCCATCTACAAGCTTGTAACTGAGTTTTGTACAGCCTTTGATCAGCTGCTATGGCCTTGGTAGTGAGCTAGTAAGAAACATGTTAAAAAAATTTAGGTGGGATTTAATTTCTGTAAATCTGGGCTAGCACTGCATCTTTATGTTTGACTTCTAATTCAGGGAGAAACAAACTGTGCAGATATGGCAAGGAAAAGTACCAAGAAGTAGCAATATTATTACTCAACTTGTAAACAAGACATCAAAATTTGATCAAGTTATTTTAATTTTATTTCTTTTTACCTTTCAACTAATATATGCAGATACTATTTTGCACTTCTTATTTACCTTGAACCAAGATGAATATTTCTATAACATGTTACATCGTATTATAAAATAAGGCATATTTTGGAACTGAACATATGTAAATGATCTGTCTACCATATATTTTAGACCTGTTCTCCTAAGTTAAATCAGAAGGGTTGCTGGTGTTGCCAACATGGAGAAAATTCAGAATTGGGAATTTATCTACTTGTTTACAATGTTTCCTTCTTAAACCTTGAGGAAGGGAGACAGGTCACTGTCAAACTTAGGCATGTAGTTTTTCGAGGAAGGGGAGGGAACAAAAAAGGAGTCCATTACAACCCTATTAGCCAGATATTTACCTCGTTGCTATGAACTGACATCTAAAGATAAAACACGGCCCTGTGATTAAAAGCAAGTATCAAAGCATGCAAAATTGAGAGATGAAGAGCCATACCTTAATCAGGGATGCTTTGTACTATTTACTTATACCAACAAAACTGAAGAACTAACCTGTACTTCAACCCAAGTAAACAATCAATCTGATCATCCCCCAGCCCGTATTGGTGCCGGGGTTTGCCCAAACTCAGGTGAAAAACCTTGCACTTGGTCTTATTGAACTTCCTGAGGTTCATGTGGACCTGCTTCTTAAGCTTCTCCAGGTCCCTCTGGATGACATCCCATCACTCAGGTGTGTTAGCTGCACCACTCAGCTTGGTATCATCTGCAAACTTGCTGAGACTGCACTTGGTCTCTTCATCATGTCATTAATGAAGATCTCAAACAGTACTGGTCCCTTTGCAGACCCCTGGGGGACACCAGTCATCACTGATCTTCATATGGTCTGTTGAGCAATACCCTCTGCAGGTCACCATCCAGCTTGTCGACCTAACAGTCCACCCATCAAATCCATTTCTCTCCAATTTAGAGGGAACGACATTGTGGGAAGCAGTATCAAGGTGAGGCTGACAGGTTGGTAGTTCCCAGGATCCTCCATTCACCCTTTTAAAAATGTGTGCAATGTTTTCCTTTTTTTCACTGGGGACTCCACCTGACTTCAGACATCACTATGTTAGCCAATTCCCTCAGGACTCTGGGAGGGATCTCATCAGGCCTCATATACTTATGTATGATATGGTTCCTCAGGTGGTCGTGAACCTAAACTTCATTACAAAACCAAAGACACACTTCACTTTCACTCAATTTTTAGGCAGAGATTTCTGAATCATGGTCAACCTGGAGTTCAGTGTTAGAGAGGAACTTTTTTTTCTCCCAGATCTAGTGCAATTTAAAAAAATCAAGGAAGGTATGAAGTGTAAAGTAAGAAGGAGAAGAAACAAACCAGCTCATTTTAAGATTAATCCATGTAGAAAACCCACAATTTGTCTGTGAAGAGGAGAAAAATCACAATTTAATTGTTTAGTGTTTTGCAATGATTTTGGAATATATGTAGCCTGAAGCCTTGTGGTCAAACCAGTATCAGCTGAAGGCAGTTTACAACAAAGAAAGAGGAAAAAAGAATAAAATCTTTATTTGACCTTGTACTTACTTCTCAACTTTTGTAAAAGAGTTCTCTGTATTTTACAGACCACAAAGAAGGAATGTACTTTCTGTCCTGAGAAATGAGTTTTAGTGCGAACTGCTGAGGTCCTTCTATTTGACATTAATTTTCTAAAAAGTTTTACATTTTAAAAAGTTTTGAAGAGTTGTTCTGTGAAACCTTAGAAAATAAACAAGACTATGAGTAGTATTTCTTAGTGTGAGCTACTTCATTAATGAAGTTGTAAAGATGTAAAAATGTAAATGTAGTTTTTTGCGTTCAAGACAAAGAAGACCGTATTAGATATTTTAGAGATTCAAAAGCTTTGCACAGAATAAGAGAAAATGGACTCTATTTTATCTTCGTCTAACACTTTATTTGTTAATGACCGTAAAAAACCAATAAGGTATAAAAATAATAACATATAAAAATAGTAAGGTATAAAAATTCATAATAATAATTCCAGAGAATTGCTGTTGTTTTTCTGCTTTTGAAATTTAATAATTACTAACTAGGATGACTGTGATACCAGGAAAACTCTTTGAAATTCTGGATTCTGTTGTTAACAAAACTCAACATTTTTAAACAGGTCCTTAATGCAATGTATAGGAGTTTTGCACATAGGGCCAAATACATTATGCAATTTTATTTGCTCTGCTACTTCTGATACTGTAACTGTTGATGAGCTACTTCTGACACTGTAACTGTTGATGAAATAACAAGCAAATCAACATCTAAACCTGACTATATTTCCTGTGCTTTTAAAAATTATGCTAAGTAAATAGTTTTATTAACTTCTTGATTGTTTCTTATGGAAATTGACACAATGGTACCTAAGCATTCTCAAATAATATTCAGGTATCACTAATATTTTCAAAACAATTTAAACAGGTTAATAGGTCCCATATTTCACAATTTAATAGATCAAAGCCAAGTCTTGCAGTTCAGTGCTATAACCCACTTTGTGTGTCCAGTTTCCCAAGTCTTGGAATGTTTTTCTTTCTTTCTTTCTTTCTTTCTTTCTTTCTTTCTTTCTTTCTTTCTTCTTTCCCATTTCGCATTGTATGGCACTGTATAGCGTTCACTAATATGAAAAGTGTTATGCAGAGATAAGTCCAGAGAAAAATGCTCCAGATTATCACTTATCAGCCTTGACTATGAAACCAGACTCTTCTTTCTGCATTTCTGGCTTTGTTCAAATATTTCTCCCAGCTTTTTTGGCCAAGCAGAGTGCTTTCAGAAGAAAGCCTCTTGTACTTCATATGCAGCCTTGATTCACCCTCCAAGTCTCAAACATACAGAATGGGGCAGAGGTCATTAATGAAAAATTGTTTTGTGATCATTAAAGTATGCAACATAACATCATAGACAGATGAGGGAAGGGAGGGTTGCAGACTCATAGGGAGTGTCCCAAGGTTCAGGCTCTCCCTGCTGAAATGCTGTTACTTCTCTCAGTTTTAGGAATTGCCACATTCACAGGAAAGGAATGCAGTGGTGTTTAGTCTCTTAGACTGGAATCAACATTTACACAAGAAAATGTTAGACAAGTAAGTAAATAGCTATTTACCCAACCTCAGGATTAACTCCATAGTTACAATGTTAACTTAGATGAACTCCTGAAGGATTTTTTCCTTTCATCTGGTGAAGAGTTTTATACTTCACATCAAGACTGAGACTCAATCCTCCCAAATTCTGTCTTGGATATAAAATGATACATTTAATACTGAACTTGCCCTGAGGTTTTGCTCAGATTCAGCCCCCTCTCTTTCTAATACAAGCACATTCAGAACTGAATGTCACTTGTGCTTGTTGCTTGTTCACAACCCCTACCTACCTTGAACTAGAAGGACCCTTGGGCAAATTTCAGGCTTCCAACAGTAAGCAGAAATTTTAATGACTGTCCTGCTGCTGAAATATATACGAAATGTTACACTGTTGTGAGAGGAATATTGGACTGATGATGTGGGATTTGGTTCTAAGCGTGTGTGTAACTGCTTTGTGAACTGAAATCTATTTCTCAAACAGGCAAACTGAGAATTTCAAAAGCATGCTTAAACAATCACTAGTTCTTATCTGAAACTAGACAGGATGGTTGTAAATAACTTTCTGAATGGTAATAATTTTGCAGAGAATATTAGTAGCCTTGGCTTTGAGAAGTGTGTTTGTAAAAGCACGATGTCCTTTCAGTTCCCTTCCCTGTTAGGTCTGACCTGAGCATACACAAACAGGTAGCTGAATTAATGTTCCATAAGCAGGTCTTAGTTTTATATCTTTGTTACTCTTGAGTGATTGATTTTGAAAATCATACTGCTTTCTCCAAGGTGCCTTTTTCATTCTAAACAGACTGAAATCTTCAGCCTGTGAAAGCAAGTGCTTTGAAGCAAGCAAGTAATTGGCAGCAATAATGGGCTGCTGTCCTCTATATGGATCTTGGATGTTTTGACAGTGGTTTTCATAAATCTAGTTGGTGAGGAAACAGGGAAGTCAAAGATTGGTATTTTCACTAAGATCATGGTTTTTTTAAGCTCTCCATTTTTTTTCTAACCTTTTTTTCTCAGAAACAGATAGATCATTTTGACTGGCACAATAAGTATGGCCTGCTTGCCTGCAGAGGCTGCTTCTCCCAAGATCTCAGATTGCATTACTGTCTTCCAAAAAACTGACAAATTGTCAAGGTGTGTGTCTTTACCTTTCAGATAGGGACACAAAATGAAAGCTAGTCTTTTATTACTAGCATTAGCATAAGTTCTGGGGAAGTGCTATAGAGGAAAATTCTTAATCTTCATATTTAATATATTGCAAGGAGGCATCTTTGGGTTTTTTTGTAGTTAAACAGTAAAAAGTTAAGAAATGCCAGGATTTAAACTTGCTTACTGCTGAGTGGATTTTATCATTTGAGGCTCAATAATGTGCTAAATGCACAGTATGGCTTTTCATTCAGACCTGGCGTGTGTCCTGCTGGCTCTGTTTGGGTGGAATTTTCATGTGCCTGCCTGCAAAATGCCATGTAAACAAATACTATGGGGGGAGTTTCCAAGAATATGTAATGGCTAGATGCACAAAAGCATGTTGTGTCAGGGTAATGGGATATCTCCCTTAGTGGCACATGCCTTCACCCCTTGCTTAAGGTATCTCATAGCCTGGTGTTGGGGGAAAAAAATTATGAGAAAAAGCATAGGTGAGGTATGGATTCTAAACCTCATGACAGATACAAGTACACTGCACCCTAGTCTCCCATGTTCTGGACGATGGGATAGGAGACAATGATGAGATTTCCTTTGTGTCTTGCTTGGAAATACATGCGGTCTGAGTGCATATACCCACAAGTGGCAAAAAGTCGACATCTCTATTCTGCAAGTAAGGATTAACATAGTCCACCCCCATTTAATGCATCTAAAGTGATTTTAGGTACATTTAAAGTGCATTTAGGTACATACCTAAATCTAAGCTAGTTTCTTAATAACTTTGGTAACTAGTTATTTACAGACATAGGTAGGGAGGCTTAAGGAACTAGGTTTCGATGGGTATCTAAAAGGATGCAAGTCTTGAGCCTCCTTATGAGCTTAATATATTGACTTCCTCTGTCTTGAGAGCAACCAAAAAATACTTCTGTTTGTTTGCCTGAAGGTCAGCCTTGTAATATTTTCCTGTACTTAGGCTAATTAGATAAGATTATGAATGAAAAAAAAATGTTTCAACATATTTGAGAGCTGAATGTTCTTGCAAAACTTATGCTGCATTTAAATAATGTCAGAAACTGTTTTAAGAGGGATGAATCCCGAGAATAAGCCTTGATTTTTATGGGTTTTGACTAGCTAGAATATAGTACCTGGGTGTTTGGGGTTTTTTTACTATCTTCCAAGTTTCTCTTAGCTTCTCTTCCCTCTGGGGTAAGCTATACACTTGGAAAACTTGGAAAGGAACAATAAGATTTGAGACAGGCTTATGTAAAACAATTAATTTAATAGCTGAAGGGGATAGTTCTGTAGAAGTGGCATAATTTATAAAGCACAAGGTCAGCTTGCAGTTTTTGACGCCTTAAGAAATGGATGATTACAGTGCACCATATGCGATCAGAGATAGCATACTTTGCACCTGCAGTTGCTTTTTCAACCTTTGTACTCTGCAGTTGATTGCTCAGAGGCCCCTGAGGCTATCCAAGATGATATGGCCTGACAGGGTAAAATGAAGAATGAAAACATAAGGTAAAAAAAAAAAAAAAGAAAAAAAAGAAAAAAAAAGTAGTCTGTGCAGAGAAAGTGTGTCAAAAGTTGAATTAGAACCTATTCTGTGTAGAAACAAAAAACATCACATCTCTTGTTTTTGATCTTGTATATAACTAGCAAACGGTCCCTATTGCTCTGTAGCACTTTTAACGCCAGCTGTGTTAATCTCTTTGTTTAATCAATGTTTTCAAAGGCTGTGAGAAAATGGTAGGAACAAAGAGTGGAAAGACAGTCCATAGGTTCTTACCTTCCAGCAATGTTAACTGTGTAGTTTAGAATACACAGATATTAAATGACAGATGATGACCATTCAGAATGGTGCTACATAGAGCTGTCCTTACAAAATATTGGAGATGCTAAGATGGCTGTTTTTATTGTTTCTCTTCCCACAATTTTTACATTTAAAAATGAGTTGTATTGAACTTCCAGCACTGCTCTTGTCCATCTGTCATGCCTTCCCTAATTCAGTGCACTTCATCTTTTTTCCAAGTGTGTTTTGCTATTCTGTGGTAAATATAGTTCTGCTGAATTTGTGTGTTAATTGGTGTATGACCTTATATGAAAACTCTTGCTGTGATCTGGGTATACAGATTTAGTACACAAATACTTTAGGCATTTTTAGAAGATTAAAAAAAAAAAGTGGTACCAGATTCCAATTTGTTTGTGCTTGTATGGGCATTTTTTGTTGCAGGGTAGAACTTTCTTTGCTCTTGGATTTTCTTTTCCTCAGTGAATCCAGCTCTTTGTCATCACTGCTGTTATCAAAGGCCAGGCTGGATGGGGCTTTGACTAACCTGGTCTAGTGGGTGGCATCCCTGTCACAGAACCATAGAACTATAGAACCCTCCTGACTTTTAAGGTCCCTTCCAACCCAAACCACCCTATGATTCTATGATATATATGTTTCAAGTTTATTTTAGTTTTCTGAGGATCAGAAATGTTGTTCATAATAAGAGGTTGACATGGTGATTAGGGCAGTTAGAGGTGCCACTTAATGAACTAAACATCTCACTAAAACTAAAAATAGTGGTATTTCTTTAATTGTTGCATACTGATGAAGTGTGCCAGTCTTTTAACACCACTTCCCACAGAAACTCTTTCCCGCTTTGGGAAAGATAAATTGTGTGACAAACTCTGGACAAGAGCGTCTACAGGCTTGCTGATAAGAAGGGTGAATGCCTTTATTTAAGAATAAAGGCTGTTCTGTGGCTCTGGCTCTTCCTATGATTATGGCTATGCTTTTCAAATCTTCATCTTGTTAAAAATGTTCATAGTTCTGTTTTGAAAAAATATGTTTCATGCATTTGTTGTATAGTACTTTTCTCTGCCAGTAATGTGAAGTGGTACGAGAGAAGATCTTTGAAGACGTTAGTGGACTAATTGACTACCTGACTCAGCTTCATATGCCAAATCACGTTATGGCAAGAAAATTGGTGTTTGGAGTATTTTTTAATTTGGCAGCTCAAATTTTGTACTCAAGAGTCTAAGTGGACAAATAGACAACTTTAAGTAGGTATTTCTGATCTTCTGATCTTAGATATTCTTCAATTTCTGAGGCTAGTAAATTGTTATAAATAGAAAGTAAAAACTAAAAATACAAACTAATCCAGTTTGTATTAGTTTACTCCAGAGTAAACTAACAGTGTAATTTAGAAGAATTAATTTGTTGGAGTGCTTTGGGAGAGGAAGGGGAGGGATTGCACACATCCACTTACTGCTTTTAGCTTTTGGCCTTAAAGAAATTAATCTCTCTAATTTTTTCCCCTTTTATCTCACTTTAACCATGCAAATTGTGGTGTCTGCATTTATAAAAGTGCTTACTTATTAAAGACACTTCTGAAAGCATCCCTTCAACATTGAGTTGTGACTCATACATCTTTCAGTGGTGTTCTGCTGCTGCTCTGTAATCTCTGACAACTCTTTACATGTCTTCATGGCTTGTGGCACTTCTGAAATTTCTCTTAAGTGGTCAGATGTATCTGCTGAGTTATTCAATTAACTTCTGCTTCTGTGAGGTTCGAGCCTGCCCCTGGAGTGAACACATTCGTGCTCTACCAACTGATGCAGCTGTCTGTGACAGGCTCTTTATCAGGAAGAACTGCTCTCTTCAACTAAAAATGCCCTGTGACAATCAACACGAATACAGATATGGGATATCTTCTTGCCTTAAACACAGATAAACGGCCTTTACTGCATATGCCCTTTTCTATTGTTAGGTGATCAATATTAAGGGTGAACAGATATCCAAAGAAACAAAAAACAAGTTTTGCAAATATGAGCTCCCTGTCTTCCCTTTCTCCTTATTATTTCCATATCTTGTATCAGTATCATATGAATTTTTTATCTTTTCTAGTGAGCCTTTCCTATCTGTGTCTACAGCTCAATGCATTTGTTCTCTGGCTCATTCCTTCCTCTATTGAATGTGGTAATTGCATCAATCCTTTCTCCAGCCCTTTTGTAATAGCCTGTTCCCAGTAACCTGTCATAAATCTTTTCTTTAAGGTTTACAGTTCTCCTCTCTTCCGCTGGGTATTTAAGTCATCTGGGTCTAGGGCTTTGTTGGCTTTCAGGAGTTCTAATTGCCTTCTTATCTGTTTTATGATGAGGGTAAAGCTTTTCAACAATTCACTCCCCCAAGCCTAAGAAAACATACCTAAGTCCCCAGGATGTTATCTTCTTTCTTTTTGTGTGGACTGTCAAGAAAAAAAAAATTTACACCTGCAACACAGTGACCATCTATCACTAGTTTCCTTCTTTGATCAGCTAGTGTTCTTCCTGTATAATTTCTTTTTATTTTGATAGCATGCTTTTCTTTTTCTCTTTCCTTTTCCTTTTCCTTTTTCTTTTTCTTTTTCTCTCTTTCTCTTTCTCTTCTTTCCCTTTCTCTTTCTCTTCTTTCCCTTTCTCTTTCTCTTCTTTCCCTTTCTCTTTCTCTTCTTTCCCTTTCTCTTTCTCTTCTTTCCCTTTCTCTTTCTCTTCTTTCCCTTTCTCTTTCTCTTCTTTCCCTTTCTCTTTCTCTTCTTTCCCTTTCTCTTTCTCTTCTTTCCCTTTCTCTTTCTCTTCTTTCCCTTTCTCTTTCTCTTCTTTCCCTTTCTCTTTCTCTTCTTTCCCTTTCTCTTTCTCTTCTTTCCCTTTCTCTTTCTCTTCTTTCCCTTTCTCTTTCTCTTCTTTCCCTTTCTCTTTCTCTTCTTTCCCTTTCTCTTTTTTGCTATCCTTTCTTAGTTGTTTTTCCATTTAGGAACTGTCTTATTTATATGTTATAATTACTTTGGTTTCATCCCATATGTCTTATTCATTTCCTCTCTGGGAAACATGAATTTCTGACAACGTGCTCCCCTTCTCCCTTGTTGATTCTGCTTTTTCCCCCAGAATTTTATGTTATTTTATGATTATGATGTATGTTGTTTGCAAAACGGAACACAAGAAGCACTGCTCGTGTAACTAAATGGGGATCTATACAATTTCATCTGTAGCTATTTCAATAACTCTAAATATGTACTTCCTTGCCAAGGGATTCAAATTTCTCTTTACTGATTGCTTAGAACTAAAAACCAAAAAGCCTATTGGTCCTATCACTATCCAAACAAACAGCCACACTGCTTGCAATTTTCAAAGCTCTCACTGCTTGTTCTAAAGTTGGTGTGTAGTGTGGGTCTTTTTTGGTTTCGGTTGTTTGCAGTTGTTTTTTGTGTGTGCTAACACCTTACTCAGTGTGGGAGAGGGAATGGAATGAATATTGGCTGAGTACAAATGTCTGAGTCTGAACGAATCCCACAGGAGACTGGGAAATGTGAAATCAATCTAAACAATCAGGTCCTATTTCGTCATATGAAAATGAAAAAAGTAAAGGTAATAAAATGTAATGAAAAAGTATGTAAAGTAATGTAAAATTATGAATTGTAAAGGTTTAGTCATACTTGTCCTTTCCCTCTGAGATCTATCAAATGATGATCTGTCATTTGCAGATGAAACAAAGTTATTTGATTTCCCGACACTTTCAATAACACATCCCCTTTCATCATGTTTAGCATCTACATTTATTTATTGCTTTTTATTTATTTTTTAATTTTATTTTTACATTTATTTATTGCTTTTCCAGCCTCTATTGCTATTTTTTTGGTAATCTTATGTTAGTCCAGGAGAGACTGGGTGGAGTCACTGCACATGGTTCCTGCACATGGAGGGAGCGAGTAGTTGCTTGTTGAAAGAACCTGCAGAAGCACCAAGAGACAGGAAGTAATGTCTTCTTTGTTGTTGTTGTTGTTGTTGTTTCGTATTGTTCAAAAGAATTTCTCCCTTCCCCAAAGGGGTAATTGAGACACGATTGAGACACGGACCTCGCTGGGTCCAATGAGGACTGTCCAGCCCTCATGTCCTCTGTGGCTCACCTACAGCTCCAGTCCCTGATGCAGGGCACCATTCGTAGTGATTGGGACACGGACCCAGACCGGCAGGGAATCTGAATCGTTTATTCAAAGAAACGAGCTGGTTTTAAACACTTCTTCAAGGCACAGTATTTTCTTACATGGCAATACTCACTACCTGACCTATCCCATGCTGCCACATCAGCAACACACTTTCTGAATGTCCTTCTTTGGGGGGATCACGCGCTGTTCACCCANCTCTGTGCCACCATGTGCTCCTTTGTGCTGCCATGTACTTCTTTGTCCCACAGCCTGTAACTCAACTCCATCCCATCTCTTCCCACAGGTAATGTCACCATTATATCACTCTGAAGACTCTGATAATGAATAGGTTTCACTGATGTCCTGGCAAGAAAGCCTATTATCTTCCGAGTTTAAAAACAAAAAGAACTTCTGGTTCTGACAGATGTATTGTACTTTCGTAATAAATTTTGTGTAAGGGGCATCCTTTACTTCTTATATATTGCTGATGTTTCTTGTTTATATTCTCTGTCCTTTTTGAGTCATCTCCTATTGCCCAAATCCACTAGAGAAGCTGTAGAGGTCCTTTATTTTGGATGCATGATGAAAGATTTTCAATGATCCCATAAAAGGGGAACTTTCTCTCAGTGTTTGTGAATAAACTCTACCTAATCTGAGCTCATAAACCAAGATGGTCCTTGTCTTATCACTTGTTAGATGGGAGAAGGGACAGACCCCACCTTTCTACACCCTCCCTTCAGGCAGTTGTGGACAGAAATAAGATCTCCCTTGAGCCTCCTTTTCTCCAGGCTAAACATCCCTGGCTCCCTTAGCTGCTCCTCATATGACTTGTGCTCCAGACCCTTCCCCAGCATTATTACTCTTCTCTGGACCTGCTCCAGCACCTCAGTGTCCTTCCTGAACTGAGGGCCCAGAAACGAACACAGGATTCGAGGTGTGGCATCACCAGTACTGAGCACAGGGGGACAATCCCTGCCCTGGTCCTGCTGGCCACACCATTGCTGATCCAGGCCAGGATGCCATTGGCCTTCTTGGCCACCTGGGCACACCCTGGCTCATGTTCAGCCGCTGTCACCAGCACCCCCAGGTCCTTTTCCACTGGACAGCTTTCCAGCCACTCTGCCCTGGGCTGGGGTTGTTGTGACCCAAGGGCAGGACCTGGCACTGGGCCTTGTTGAACTTCACACCATTGGCCTCAGCCTGTCCAAATCCCTCTGCCCTCCAGCAGATCAGCACTCCCACCCAGCTTTGGTGTCATCTGCAAACTGACAGTCCCCTTGTCCAGGTCATCAATAAAGGTATTAAACAAGACCAGCCCCAGTATTGAGCTCTGAGTGACACCACCTGTGACCAGCCACCAGCTGGATGTAACTCCATTCACCACCCCTCTTGGGGCCCAACCATCCAGACAGTTTTTAACCCATGAACTGTGCACCCAGCCAAGCCATGAACAGCCAGTTTCTCCAGGGGAATGTGGTGGGAGATGGTGTCAAAGGCTTTAGTAAAGTCCAAGCAGACAACATCCACAGGCTTTTCTCATCCACTAAGTGTGTCACCCTGCCATAAAAAGAGATCAGGTTGGTCAAACAGGACCTGCATTTCACAAATCTGTGCTGGCTGGGCCTGATCCTCTGGTTGTCTGGCGTGAACTGCATGATCACACTCAAGATAATCTTCTCCATAACCTTCCCTGGCACTGCAGTCAGGCTGATGGGTCTGTAGTTCCCTGCATCTGCCTTCCAGGCCCTCTTGTAGGCTGGCATCATACCTGCTAATTTCCAGTCAATTGGAAACTCCATGGTTCACCAGGACTAATGGTAAATGATTGAAGGTGGCCAAAAGAAGAAACAGAAGAAACCTATCTGAAAAAAAGAAAGACCAAGGGGAAAGGAACTTTCAAAGAAACCCTAAAAAGGTAAAAGGTAGAGAAAATGAGAGAGAAATTGAGCTGGATAATTTATTTGAGTTTTAACCCCTCATAATTTTTCCTTTTCTTGTGCTATACATAATTCTAAACAGACCTTTAATGCTATACAGAAGTCCAGTAATGACTCCAGAATAGAGAGTAGGATGACAATTATTTTGAAAGAATGACTACAGCTTATTTCATACAGTAATTTATTTATTTTTTTAAATTTCATGAAGTAATTAAGTTTACAGGCTAAGAATGAATTTTTTTTCTCAGTGACTCCTTGGAGGGGAGCTGACTTTCCATTCAACAGTTTCTAAGAAGATGGAGAGAGAGAATAACTTTTCTCCAGCAGCAATGTCTTTTTTCAGCTGTAAGGTTGATTTACCTGAGAACAGATTGAATGAGACCTTAGCCAGATTTTTCAGTCACATTAGCTGTTAAACCTGTTTTTATTTTATTTTATGAAACATGCTTTTCTTTCTCTTCAGAGAGAAAACATTTGTATGCCTTACCTTACTGTTCTTAATTAATTTTTGTGCAATACTGAGTACTAACTCTGTGATCTGGCCATAATACATTGATTGTGGTGAAGGAGAGAAAGCTGTAATCAGCCCAGAGACTTTTCCTTCAGCAACCTCCAATGATATATGATGATACCATATACCAGTATGATATCAAACTTCAAATTGTTCATGAATGAAGAAAATCCATCTGAATCTATTTTAATGGTATTTGCATTCAATCTATTTTGTGCATCAGATGGATTTAGAATCATAGAATCACAGAATGGTTTGGATTGGAAGGGATCTTATAATCATCTTCTTCCGACCCGTCTGCCATAGGCAGGGACACCTTCCCCTAGGCCAGATTGCTCAGATCCTCATCCAGCCTGGCCTTGAACACCTCCAGGGATGGGCAATCCACCACTTCTCTGGGCAACCTGTTCCAGTGCATCACCCCCCTCACAGTAAAGAATTTCTTCCTAACATCTAATTTAAATCTACACTCCTTAGTTTGTCCTGTCACTACACACTCTTGTAAGAAGTCCCTCTCCTTCTTCCTTGTAGGTTCCCTTCAGGTACTAGAAAGTGATACAAGCTCTCCATGAAGCCTTCTCTTCTCCAGGCTGAACAACTCTCTCGGTGTGTCTTCATAGGACAAGTGTTCCAGTCCTGTGATTAACTTAGTGGCTCTCTCTTTTCTACAGGTCCACACCCTTCCTACACTGGGTTCCCCAGAGATGGAGAAAAACTGGTATGAGGTTCTATAGGGCCAAGTTCTGAGTCCTGCACTTGGGCCACAACAACTCCATTTGCTCCAGAAAAATATTCCCAGAATTCTAGTGAAAGAGAATTCAGAAAACTACCTCTAAACACCACAAAATGCATGATGATATTTCCTTTTTTTTTTTTTTTTCTCATTAGTCTAATGTTTAGCACTTTCAAGACTATGTCAGTTTCAAAACTCTCAAGTACTTCAGAATGGCTTTTAGGTCTCTAGTTAGTCTAAAATCAAAATCCCGAGTTTGAGAGCTGCTCTTGAAATAGGTCAGTATTCAATACTTAAGTCCCTAATTCTACCTGCACGTAAAATGCAATCAGGGTCCAAGTACTAAGCAGGGATATGCTCTGTTGGATTCTAGGGAAATGAAGTGCTGTCTTCAAGCACTCAAGTTTTGTTGGTGAGCATGGCCAGTGTAGCAAGAGACTGCAGCTGTATTAGTTTGGAGGTAAGTTGAACTGCTTTCAAATAGCATTGTCCCTGTCTGTCTTCTGCCTCCCTACAGCCTAAGAGAAGTTTGGTATGGGTGCTATGAAAAAACACTTGTAAAGAGAAAAATGTTGTATTAGTAAAACCCATACAATAAGATGGAAGGTTTAATATATTCTTTTCTGTTTGGTCTTCTTCCAAGACAGATTTTGGCCAAAAATGAAACCCCAAAACAAACACAGCTTCTTGGTAACAGTAACTTCTAATATCAAGTAAGTAAAAATAGTATGTTAGGTAAAAGAGAAACAACTGTTTTGGTGCAACTAGTGTATAAAGAAGTAGTGCTCTTTACCTCTGATACCTTGCGCTTTGCTCTAACAGGAAAACAATTGTTTATCAATAGACAGCATCAAAGCATAAATGAGGTGCAAGGAGACAGAGGAGATATGTTAGCCCTGTGATTGAAGCAGCATGCAGGTATTTCTAGCTAAGACAGACGGAGCTTCTTCAATGTGCTTCTCAGAAGTACAGCCCAGACTGCAGCACTTGGTCATGGCTGTTTTGCCTGACAGGTTCTAAGTTCTGCTTGGGAGGGGAAAGGCTGTCAATACAATATGAATCCAGTTCAACCTTAATTTAGGACTGCTTTCATTCAGTTATGAAAAGATGAATATTTAACCTTTCTCTTAAATCTGAAAAGATTTTTTTTTCTGTAATTCCTACAGTAGAAGGCTTCAGTCTTGTTTGTCATGCTAAAAATCTTCTCATTTCAAAAAAATGAGACTGGTGTGTCTTTTGTAGGAGATGTCTCTCTGACCGTTGTTTGGCCAGCTGTTTCTTATTGTCCAGGGAATGAAAATTTGGAGTCCTAAGGCACAAGCTACTCTTACAATAGCCACATCTGTTCTGATTAGGTAATGCCCACTGAAAAAGACTTGTTGAAGAAATGCAGAAGTGTTCATTTATCCAGATGATATCATATAGGTCTGAGGAAAGCAGTGGCTCTGTTTAAAAACTGTTTCACTTACGAAGGGTCAAAATTTTGACGATGGGAAGGGATAGTTCTACAGAAGGCATCAACAGCAGAGCATGAAGACTGTGTTGGTACCAAAGAGTAATCATTTTATATGTCCAACATCTCTCCGGAAACAACTGTCACTATTTTTCACTTATAACAGATTGCTCTACTAATTCCCAGGATTAAAGCAGTGTATGGAAACCCTATTCCCCTAAACTGTACTGGTATGCCAGCAGAAACAAGGAAGGGCAATTGCTTCCCAGTTTAACACTTTTCAAGACAAACATGTATTGTTTTCCTTGGATTTTGTTTAATGAACTAGCAGGTCCCATTGACAAAAATAAGCCATTTGATTCGGAGAAGATGGCCAAATCAAGCTATCTAAAGTCTCACTAATGGGCAGAGAAAGGTGCCAGAATCAAGGGCTAGTTACAGCAAAGACTGCACTACACAGACAAATATATTTGGACCTGATTAGTTACAACAAATTCAGATAGAAGATGTGTTCTGATTACATGTCCAGTATTTCAAAAGATAAAAGAGGAGAGATTCACCTTCAGCCTGACCCCTGACTGAATAGATTCTGTTTTCACATGCAAGGTTGGGGGTCTTTTTAGAAAACATCCCATTATCTCACCCTATGCGCAGTTGGCTTTCATAAATGTGAAATGCTGTTTTACATTCACAGTCACCACTAAGTATTTCACACACTTAGCATCTCCCTTATCTTCCTTCTCTGTAGCATGTCAGCTTCCTCTCAGTGGCAGTACACTTGACTAAAGTGTAAAAAACCATGTGAAATCTGTCTAAAAACAATTGCTGGAGGCATTTCACTTCCTTTGTGCAGACATGGCAGATCAGTTATCAAATGACAGATGAGAACAGTTGTTCTGACACTTTAATTCTTTTCCTTTTCACTTTCTACCTTGGTAAGAGGAATTATAACCATTCATATGAGGACTTACAGGAAATGAAATTGTTTTAGTTACTCTGTATACGTGACACAATTTGCCATGTCAACACAAGGAAGAAGCCTCTATAGATTCCCCTTTTTCAGAGGGAGCTCTGTACCCTTGCTAACATGAAAAGATTGAGAAAGCTCAGGAGTGTTTACCTCCTTCACACCCTTCTGCTCAGAACCAGAGCTGCCTTTTTATTCACTTTCACACTTTCATCCAGACAGTTTCAAGGACTTGAGGTTTGGGGTATAGTAATTCTTGCCGTTTGCAGCCAGGTGTTACATTGCTATTGTTCATGACACACCTGGGGAAGAGAAATGCCTGTACCAGAATGGATGATCAGGCTTTAAGTCTCAATTCTGTGTTAGCTTGGTTAGTTGCCGCTGGATTCAGTCAAATTTGAAAAACATTTCTTATCTTACATATTCTTATCTTTATCATATTAAGGATAAATTGCATCTCAGAATGTATTTTCCTTCCAAGGAGTAGATTTTTTTTTTCTCCCTCATATAATTCTTCAGAACATAATGAAATTGACCTTAGTTTTGATAGCATAAATTTACTTTTATGGCCTAATTTAAGTCTAGTGTAGGATAATAAGACTTTCACATGGCAGAGGAGTAATGGAAGTTTGATCATGTGATGTCTGACCTGTCTCATATGGCATTCTGATAAGCAATCTATGAAGTGTCGAGTTGGTGAAACTACAGCTAGAAAGCTTCCAAGCACGTTGGAGAACAAGACAAATTCATAGTGTTTGCAACTATTCGATAAAACACACCAAAACAATAGAGTGCTGTTCAATGCGGATGAATACCAAATACCACTCTTGGGAATAATCAATTGCTATGATTAAAAAAACCTCCCAACCTGCTAATCAATAAGTTAATAGCAAAGAATTTGAGAACTATAAAGGTTCAAAGCTGAACATCATTAAAAAAAACCTGTGCAAATGGAGGAGAAAGGAAAGCCCATGCCTGAGTGAACAGACAGGGATGTTGTGTGTTAAGATTCATTCCTCTGTTCTTAGCGTGAATAAGACTTTGGTGAGATTGCTACATCCAGCTTTCTTTAGGTACCACAGGTAAAGAAGAATGTAGGCCAGCTGGGAGAAAAGCCAGAGGAGATTAGTCGGAATGATTTAGAGATATACAAAACATGACTGTTAGGGAGAGAACTAAAATTTTAGGATTGTTTATTCTAGAGGAGAAAAAGGACATGATAAATCTTTCAATACATAAAATATTGCTGCAGAGCAGAAAAAGTTATTCATTCAGACTGGTACAAGAAGTTACGGGTTGTGCTACAGCAAGAGAGATTTAGGTAAGATTTTAGGAAAATATTTCTGAAGACAAGAATAGTCATGCACTGCAAAAAAACCGTATGTGGAGTGTTGAGAGAGGGAAGTTAGACAAACCTCTCTCTTAAATTATGGAAGTGTATCTGACCATGTCCTGTCTGTTCTGACCTGAAATGATGTTTAGTGGCTATGTTATTATTATTTGGAAACTCAATAGAAATAGGATGCTATATATAAGCAGAGAGCCAAAAAGGCATGGAAAGAGAAGTTTTGGGAATATTTGTTTCATATGTAGCCCCATTAGGTGTTGGTGTAGCTTTGGTACTAAACATTCTTGATTAATTCACTGCTGTTAAAGGACTCTAGACTTTTGTTTAGTCCTGTTTGGCCTTTGCACAACAGCACCCTTTTTTTCCCCTTATTAGCATTGCAGCCTGTATCCTCCTTTCCTAATGTTGCCTGTATTTCTGAAGTGCAGTAATTAGTGCGCAATAGTGCACAATAATCAGTTCACTAGTTTGTGAATAAATAGCACCTCAGCCTCCAAGCTCTCTTTTTAGGTGCATTCATACTATTTATAAATGTGTATTTAAGGTATTCAAGGTAGAAATCCATAGATAACTTGAGGCACTGAATCTTTCTTTGTTTGAGATATCTTTGGACTTGCCTTCTAACCAGGAGTTTAACATGTTTTTCTTCTAAAACTACATTCCACACAGGGTGTCCAGGAGCCAAATGCTGTCTGTCCATAGCTGTGTGATACTATACTGGCTTACTCAAATGGCTCTGAATGCTTGTGGCTTTCTGTGGTCACAAGGGACTACTACTCCAAAAGCCACATTGTGGAAATGGCAAACACTTTGTCACTACGAAAGTTCTTCACTTGCCTCTCCCCCTCCTGGCTGGAACCTGAACTAAACCTGTGGTCTGACAACTGAAAGACCAACTTATATTTGTGAAATATAGATCAGACCAAAATATGAGAATGGCCAGAACAGAAAGAGCAACACTCAGCCATCTGCTGCCAGTCTCAGTAATGTTGCTGCTTTGACCAACAGTTCACAAGAAGTATTCTCAAAATCAAACAACAACAAAAAAGGGTGCTTACCCTGCTGTAGTTTTCATCATATGGTAAAAAGTCCCAGATTTCTGCATGTTTCGATGCTGTCAGAAAGCATGGACTTAAATGGCAGTTTAACAGAGGAAGAACGACAGCAATTCCACAGTTCTGTAGGGTAAATAAACATTAATTTTCCATATTGAAAGCAGAACTATGACAGAATATTACGCAGTGGCCTGTGAACCATGGTTACCTGGCTAAGATCCTTACACAGCTGCAGTACTTTTCCAGCTCCTTCCACAGCCCTCAGGGTCTCCTCTTCTGCTTCTGTTCCTCCAAATCCTAATTACACTTTCCTAATGAGTCTGATGCACTGAGATTGTTTGGGTGCCAGCTGATTTTCACATGCTATAATGTTCTGGTGTATATGGCAGAGCTTGTCTAGTGTGGATTTTGTAATCTTAGGAATTTTCACAATAATTTTAGTCAGCAACAACGACAAGTTTCAGCCCCTAAAGAATTAAGAGTTTGCCAGAAAAACTGCTACAGATTGACTAGAAGTAAAATCTATGGATGAAAAAAGTTTTCTAATAATAGAGCTTGAGAAGAAAGAAAAATGCTTGTTTTACTCTAACTGCCTTCAGAAACACTTGGTCCTGGTACTTATTACTTTGGCTTTGAAGACTGTAATGTCTTCACCTCAGTATTTTTAAAAAGCTTTTTATTGGAGTTCCTGTCATTACTCTCCTATCCATTCCCTGTTCTCAGACTGCAGCTGAGAATGTGCTGTCCTGTCTGCTTGTGAAGTCATATGTCTGTGTTACAAAGTCCCTTTTGAAAAATATCTTTTTTGCATTTTTAATATCCAGGTAGCTACTGAATTCACATCTATTTCTCACTTGTGCATTCATATTTCTGGTTAAGTTCGGGAATTCCAAAAATAATATCTGAGAGGAAAACTCAGAAGCTCATTGCTTTTGTGGCTTTTTTCACTGAGGCCACTTTTAGTCTGTGTTGCCAATGATCAGTCTGTACACTTTAGTTCTATATTGTATACTTAAGCTGTGTGTGCAACAAATGATGTTTTCTTAGCCTCTCCATATAGCCTATTAAACAGTAGTTGGAATACTTCCATCTATAAAGCAAAACCTTTGGCATAAATAATATTGTCATTTGGATAGGCTAGACATACTTTTGCAAAGTGACCTTGTAAAAATATTGTCTGAGGTATGACTGAGCCTAAATTATATGACAGTGAGGTAGTATATTTTGGTCTCTCTGGTATATGAGGTCTCATCTTGCAGCAGTGAAACCACCTGAAGTTAAACAAAAACCAGTAATGTGCATCAGATTTAGAAACTGAAGAAAGCTGGGCTGAGTTTTTGGGGTTTTTAAAATCTATTTGCAGACTTTTATGTAAATTCTTTGTTTGGCAAAGGCAAACATTGCTTACTGTGGTTTTCCTGTCTGATGATTTTTGTCTTTGTAAAATAAAATGATACGAAAGACTGGGAGGAAAATCTTTTGAATACATTAAAAATATAAGTAAATCTGGAATAGTTGGGTCAGAATTATTTTTTCCTCTCACATTTACAGCTCTTTCAAATGCTTTTTTGTTGTCAGTTTGGATAACTTGGTTGTTTGGGTGCCCGACATAAAAACATCTTGCACAAGATGCACAAGATGCATATTTCTGTTTCCCCTCAAGGGTCAATCATCTTAAAAACTGCCCTAATCTGTAGGGCAGGGATAGCTTTATAGTTAATGACCCCATTTACCAGCTCATGCCCCTGAATTGTTATCCAGATGTTCATACTTACTATACCATCTTGCCAAGTCTACTCCAACAATTAGGACCAACTCATGCTCTGACACTTGAAATAATTCATGTGTTTAATATGTAAACTTCTCGGTTTGTATATTCTATAAATGTATGGGAGAGCATACTGTAGCTATAATGGAAATGTTTTTTTAAAATGACTGACCACATACTGGCAGTGATTTTCTGCCATTCCAGTGAGATGGAAGGATGCAATACCTCATAATACAGGTCAGACCATGCCTCCCAAGACTGTAAAGTCTCTGTTCAAGCAGGTGGAGGAAGTAATCTTTGAATGCAATGTTGTATTAAAATCTGTTTGACTCAGAAGTTACTTCTGAAGATGAACATGCGTGATTTTGGAACCAAGTTTTCAATAGTGGCTGCAAAAACGTGATCTTCCAGACTGTGTTCAATATAAAGAGGTTCAGCTTTCAATGCTTTATTGCTGCCAAATAAAGCTGCCAAAACTAAAGGCTATCCTAGGGCTATTCTGTAACTGTGCCCTTTTACTGCTACAAACAAATCACAGAGGGCAAGTGTACAGCTTAAATAACCTTATGAATATTGGACTGGACTTTCAAGTCTGTAATTCCCAATGATGTAGAAATATGACCATCATATCTTTGTTCTAAAGCCAGTGCATTTCATAAATTAGAAATAGGAACCATAGTAAAAGCTGTTCATATCAGGACATGTTTTCTCTTCCATGCGATCTTCTAGGTCAAGCAGTGTAGATTTCCCATCTGCTTTCCCTATAATTAAATTTTTTTTCATTTAGATTTGGTAAATTATTCATAAACATGCATTTTTTCCTGATGTGTTGAGGTTTAGGATCTTTTTTTTTTCCCCAGAAGGTGCTGTCTTGTCTGTAGTCTTCTTTCATGTCTATAAATTTAGAGTTGTTAAGGGAGGGTCCTTGTGATTTTTTAAAACAGTGCTTTAAGAGTAGAAGGTTATCAGTACCAACCAATTTGTGTTTTAAAAACAGGCTTTAAATTTTTTTTCCCAAAAAATTAGCTTTAAGGCTTTTGTACTGCTTTGGAGTAATACCCAACAACAATTGTAGGTTACAACCAGCAGATCCTCATTCTGTAGCCAGATCGGGTATAATGCTATTTTGGTATGTGTTTCAGGAATAATAATTTAAAAAAAAAAAAGATGTATAGAGGAAGTGTTTAAAACATAAAAAAGTTTAAATATAAAGTCTACTCTCTGAAGCTTTGGCTTTATGTTTTTTGCATTTGTAGTATGTACAGAATCTACACATGCATATAATAAAATAAAACGCAGCTTCAGCTTTTGTGTGTGACTTGTCTGGTGGATTACAGATTCTCCAGGTCTCCACTGGGAAGCCAGGAGACACACAGAGAGCTGGAGAGGGCAGTGGGGCAGAGGCTAGCTATAAATGCAAAAGCTATCGAAAGGCTGAGGAGGGGGAAGACATAAATTCTTTCTCTGGCCCTTGGTAATAGAGGCTGACAGGGAAAACATGACGACGAGAGAAGTGGTGATGAAGTCTGTGGAGGCAGAAACCAATTCTTACGTGTCTGTGTGAGACGCATAAGAAAGACGTCCACAAGTGTGCAGTAGCTTTTTAAACAAACTCTTCTAATCTATGACTTACAAATGAAATTTGTACTGTGGGAGCAGGTTCTTAAAAAACCAAAAGAAGCTAAAAATCAAATGGAAAACCCCATCTGTGATGGATACTGAAGTGGAAGTGAAATCCTCCTAAGAAAAAGTACTGTGAAAATGAATTCAGAGGAATATTTTGTTGCGACAGCAGCTGAGGTGCACAGGCCTCTGACAGGCTGTGTGCCACCTGCCCTGGGTGCCTTGCAAACCAGAACTTATCCATCAGAGAGCCCCCCTGTGAGTACAAGGTGTCTGTCAGTTTGAATGAGGAATTTGTCACTATCAAGCTGGAATGTAGCACATCTGCCCAGAATAACCAAGGGAATCACTTTATGGCATTAGATGGGGATGTAGCAAACTTTTGGTACTTACTATACCAGTAGGGCAGGAGGGTGCTATCAGATACATTCAAGAACTTTTCAGTTTACATTCTCTGTGCTGTATATACATCATCAGGAACTTTTTAAATGTAGCCACTACATGATCAGCTCATTCTTTGTTACAGGGAAAGATGTAAGCAAATACCTACAACTTTTACTGAGAATATACAGGTAAGAAGTCCCCTCATCTTCTAACAGCCCAAGTCCGTCACCATTTAAGTAATGACAGATGCATGTATCTCTGCCAGAATGAGGCAGAGTCTGGAGCTATGCTTTCTGTCTGAAGCTAGTTTTTATGTTGCCAAAACATAATTGTGTCTCTTGCAAACTTGATGTCCTCTAGACGAAAGCAGACAACATTGGTGTGTATTATTTTAACCATTATAGTTCAGACACTCTTCTACTGGGGAAAGGAGACAGTATGGGAAAAACCTCTTCCCAAACGTGCTCATGCTGGAAGCCAACAGCTCAGGGAAAGCTACGTAATGTGGCATTGCAGACTACAGCCCTAGCAGCCGAGGCATAGTGGCTATTTGACAGAAATAAACCAGGCTCTGTTGCAGTTCAGGGTTTTTTTAGTTCCAAAGGAAAAAGGGCACATTGTACTAGCTGTTGGCATCACTGACAGGATTTGAGGCAAGCCTTTAAGCTCTTCTCGAGGATCTTGCTATTAGCAGACGTGGCCTGGAAGGACCTTATCTACTCAAAATCCAGCTGGTTTGGAAATGAAAATGTTGACTTTACCAACATAATGCTATCTGCAAGGATGAAAAACTTTCCCCCCCACCCTTTCTTTTCATTTAGGAAAGTCACATTCCCTCTTACAAAATGAAAGGCTCCATTAATGCTTATATTCAAAGAAAGGCAGGGGTGACTGGAAGGAGATGTCTCACAGTACATTTCTCAACACTGGCCCACTGTGTTGGTAGCAAAGCTGATTTACTGAAATTGCAGGTTAGCTGCCACTAAGAATTGGCAGAGCTTTGATAGATGTAACTCCAAATTCAGTCATAGTCTGAGCTTACACCATTTTTAGCTTAATATATTGAGTAATCAAAAAAGCAGGTGGTGATGGTGGGGAAGCAGAGTATACCCAGCAATTTTAAACACTGACTTGTCTGCAGAAAGGATTACATATCAGCGTTGCGGTTTGCATCTTCAAGCTGCGCAATCCGTGCACATAACTACCATTTTTAGGAAGTAAAGCTTCACAAGCAACTGTTAAAAGACTGGTTTTGTATTACTAGTGCACAGACAAATGCTCCTAGCTGTATGTTACAATTATGTAGAGATTATGCTCATCTCATGTTTATACAGACAGGTGAGGTGGTGGCTATAAGGGTGGACATGGAGGATGCTTAATAAAGATTGAAGAAACTATAATCAGTCAGAATTCTCATTACCATAGAACAAATTCTTTCTTCAGCCACAAAACCAACTGTTCCTTCTGTTTTCAGCCACTAACCTATCTCAATATGACTGTTTGACAGAGGGAGACACCTGCCCACATTTTATTTCCTACTTGATTTTCAATATTGACAAATAAAAGGTGTAACTCTGAGCATACACATTTCAGACCCTATAAAGAATGCTGCAATGCTGTACCATTCAACATTTCATGTAATTATAGCAATGCCAGATAATGAATGAAATAAGTTTGAGTTAAAATCATTCTGCTAGCCTGGCAGTATGAGAAACAGGCAAGATTGTTAGTGGCAGAACGGGAGTTACCTGTGACACTGCAAACTACTTGTTTCAGACAAGTGCCATCATTCCAACTTCTTTCTGTGAGGTTCTTACTCTTTGGTGTTGACTTTACCTGAGAAGGTACTTCTGACATAAAATTTTCTTAATTTTGCTCCAGATGTCTCCTAAATGAAATACAGAACTACTTTTGCTTCAGTGAAATGAATAAAACTTAGACACTTTATCCCATTTCTAAGTGACTCTCAGTTGACTAGTTGTGATAATCTGATTTTCAATGCACACTTACCACGAAAATGTCAACACAGTTACTCTCTTGTTCTTGTCAGGTTACCAGTCCTGTATATGTAAGGTCCAGACTTTTCAAACCTCTTCCTACTGAGCAGAGCCCTAACCCCCAAGTTAAGTTTCCTATTTGTGCTTCTCTAGTGCTTAAAACTGGGAATCATCTAATACAGCTCACTCAGAGCTGCTGCAGGTAGTCGGCGAAAAGATTCAGCTAAGAAGGGTGTTAGTCAACTTGTCCATTTATTGACTCACGCATCCTACTTTAACTTGCAGGAAAAATATGTAATTAGAACATTTGCTATTCCAGGGGAACTAACTGTCCTGGAATTGATGCTCAAGGTTCTTTCCAGACCTAGCCCTCAATTTCCCTGTGCTCACCACCTTGTCCTCCCCATCTCCACCAGACTGGGGGTTTGATATGCTCATTTCCTGTAATGACTGATCTAAGATTTTCTCCACAAACAAAGCAATGAATAGAGGTAATAGCATGTAACATCAGATGTTCTTCACTTTGCCAGCAGCAGCCCGACAGAAAATGACTTAATGATTAAAAAACTTTGACTCACTAGTTTGTGAATGACCGTGTTAAGGAATGTCACCCCTCTTAACTTCTTTACACCATGGCACAGTATAATTCACTCAGCCTAAGAGGAGGATAATGACAGCTTTATACAGGATCTCACTTCACACCTCCAAGTTTTCTCCTTATCTCAAAGGTTGCATTGTGCATTAAAGCTATAGTCTGTATTAACCTAACCTCTGACATTTGGGCCATATTAACCTACCAATGCAGGTTTATGTATCTCACACCTCAAACCCTATCAAGAAATTCGGCAGTGGCAGCTTGATAAGGACACCATACCTTACTGAACTTGTTCTAAAAACAACATCAGCAAAAACACTGCTCTGGTGGCACTTTTTAATGACCTTGTTCACTCTTCTTTAGCTATTGCCCATTTGGGTAATTCATGTTCCTGTGGCACCAGAACTGCTGTAAAGAAGGAGCAATGAAAATTCCTGTTTATCTGTAAAAATATTAACACCTAGCATTGTAAAAAATGTGGAAAACCTATAAACTGGAAGCTCAAGCTGTTCAATTTTAGATGATAGAATAATTGTTAAAAGCAGGGTTATGTTTTTAATGAGACTGATCACATTTTCTTCTGTTTCTGTACTGGACTAATTAACAAAGCAATCTTCATTACCTGCTACTTTACAGTGAAAATTCTACCAAAGCGATGTTTTTGGTATTGCAAAAAGTGGTTTAAGCAACCATTACAGCATATTCAGATTCTCCTTTTTTATTCATGTGGTATGGATAGTGAAATAACACATCTAAAATGTATTATCCCAGGTTCCCAAGCTGGGATCTGTACTGGAATGTGTATTTCAAAAGAAGGAGGCAATAGCCAGATTCTCAAATTAAATTTAGCTTGTTTCAGGAAAGCTGGGACCATTCTAAAAAGTACTGCATCATCTTAATCCTGTGTCAGAGTTCAGGCAGGCAAAGTTTACATGTCTTTTAAAGAATAATGAAAATAATTAAAATTGTACTTTCATAAAATCTTAAAAGCCTGCAGATGGGTTTCCAGCTTCTAACTTCACCCTCACTTTGACAAATTCTCATTCATTATGTTCAAAATGTTTCAATTACACAGTGATTTTGACTATTGCAATTAAAACACAGACAAAAGTCAAGTCAGCTGTTTTATTAAATACATAATTCTAAAAACCTTTAGAGAGGTTGGATAATGAATGCAGTGAGAGCACTTGACCGCACAACTTAAGAAACATACGATAGCTCTGCTTCAAAACTGCACGACAGGTTCTTGAGAGATTCCTTTTCACACTTGTCCAGTGGTATTTTTAGGATCAGCTTACAAAAGAGCCAGCGCTTTATTGCAGTCACTTCCCAAGGCAGCTCTGGCTAGCTTTACAATCCTTTTATCTCCTTTCCTTTTTTTCTCTCATTATCTTCTTGCTTTCTTCTCTTCTCCTCTTAGTTACAGGATTCCGTGGATCATAGATCTCAAAAGTGTCTTCATCCTGCATGCTTGCATCTTTCACCTTTCTGCTTCTGTCTTCAAACTGAAGCACATGTGACATCCTACAAAAAAAAAAAAAACCACAACAAACTCCAACTCACTGAAAGAATGGAAGCTATGATTTTTAATTATGATATGCATGGCAAGATTTCTGATTTATTTTTGGGCATAGCAAAAAAGAACTGACCTGGGTTTCTTTTGTTGGTGGTTTTTAAAAAAAATTCTTAAAAGACTCTTTTATAAGGTAGTAATTTTGTAAAGACTCCTTTCAAAAAACACAGCTAAATACAGGTAAGAGTTGTCTCTGGATTTTATTTCACATACTAAACTCTGTTTTCTTGTCTTTTTCTATTTAGCTTATCTTCCAAAATGTATGGCAAATTTTTCCCAGGAACACAGAGTATTTCTGAAGTTTTCCTATTAGTCACTTTGAACACCTTTCACCAGGGTGGAGGGTTTTACAAAAATGGGGAAGAGTTTACATGGAAAATGCTTGAAGTAGGTACACAGAAGATCAAAAGGGGAATGCTTCATGTCCTGCTGCTCCACATTAACTTGGTTCAGATCATGCTTTTTAATTCCCTGAATATCAGACTAAACAAATGCCATATTCAATTCAGTGTTTTTCCTACTGTTGATTAGAAGTTTCCTCCCCATTAGGTATTTCCTAATTTCACCAAATTTCCAATAATCTGAAGACATCACTGTTACATAACTAAGAGGTAGCCCATGTGAACCTCAGGAGGTTCAACAAGGCCAAGTAACTAGATCTTACACCTGGGTCAGGGCAACTGCTGATATCAACACAGGCTGGAAGGGGAAGGGATTGAAGCAGCTCTGCTAAGAGGAACTTACGGGTGCTGGTGGGTGAGAGGCTGGACATGACCCAGCCATGGGTACTCACAGCCCAGAAAGCCAAACCTGTCCTGGGCTGCATCCAAAGCAGCGCGGCCAGCAGGGCCAGGGAGGGGATTCTGCCCCTCTGCTCTGCTGAAATTCCAGCTGCACGGCTGCATCCAGCTCTGGGGTCCCAGTGATGCCTTAGGTTCTAGCTTTTTTATTTTTAAATCCTGTGCTGCCTAGTGTGTAACTCTGAAGTTCCTTGTAGCCTGTTAGCTGCTGCTCTCTTATGCCAGATAAACATAACAAAGCCTCTCCGAGCTTGTTGTTCAAGGGCACTTAGGCTGTCCTAGGCCCAAAAGGTGTAAACTAGGGCCTCTAGAGAGGTGGAGAAATCGAAGAAATTACATCATTAGCTAAAGTTTTAATTGGTGAATTTATGCTGATATGCAAATGAACCAAACCTATGAAAGTGTGAAGAACTCGTGACTCACTGCCCATCTTGGGGTCCATCTTTGATGTAGCCTTTGGCTCCCCAGGGTGTACCTTTGAAGGCCTTTCAAATAAATATCCACCTTTATTCCCTTACTCCTGTCTAGTCTCTGTTTCTAAGTAGCCCGATAAGGCATCACCAGCACAGGAACTGCTGGAATGAGTCCAGAGGAGGCCACAAAGGTGATTAGAGGGATGGAGCAGCTCTCCTGTGAAGACAGGCTGAGAGTTGGGACTGTTCTGAAGGCTCTCAAGAGATCTTATGGTAGACTTTCAGTACACAACAGGACTTTATAGGACAGATGGTGACAGACTCTTTAGCAGGCCCTGTTGTTACAGGACAAACGGTAAAGGTTTTAAACCAAAAGACTGCAGATTCAGATGAGATAAAAGAAAGATATTTTTTAAGACAAGGGTGGTGAAACACTGGAACAGGTTGCCCAGAGAGGTGGTAAATGATTTTTTCAGGACAAACTCTTATGTCTAGGCAAAAACCGTACCTAAACTTTGGATTTTGTGTGATCCATTTAAAAAATGTCCTTGACTTTGATGGGACAACTTGAGAATAATATTGATCTGAATCTAAGCATATCAATCTTTATAGCATGTCTTTGTCAACAGTCTTTGTGACAGAAAAACCAGGAAAAACAAGCAAGTTTCAAAAGGAAAGTTTTGTGATCAAAGAAATACTGCTTTATTGGTGTCTTGTAACATGTAAGATGTTTTAAATTAAACAGTTTTCAAAGAGCTTCAATGCAAATCTCCATACACAAAGAAAGGGAGGGAGAACCAGCTCAGTTACTGCAGATTACAATATAGTACTATTAAAGAAGCCAGGAAAAATTCAAAGCTATAGACCATATGGGTTCTGCTTGAATGCTTTAGAAAGTGCCTAAAACCGCCTAAAAACAAAAATTAAGAATTTTCATCACAATTGATTCTCATGTGGGTTTCATACTTAAGAGTTGTTTCCAGTGTAAAAAACGTAGGTAGTTTATGACCCTGTCCACACTACTGACACTCAAACTTATTTTTTTTAGTCATCTCTACAATTCAGAATAACATAATGTACCATCAGAGTGACTCATGGTTGCATATTTGTAGTTTAATTATAAAAACATTGTCTCACAGTGGAGGGACTGAAGTAATTTATTTTAGCTAACATGCTTTCTGCGTTTGTCATATTCTTCTCAACCTATTAAAGATGAGTACACATATCAAATCACTCTATCCTAGTCTGAATTAAAGCACAGGCTTAAGAGATGGAGTCATTCCTTGGTGCATGGTTTTAAAGTGTGTTACAGGAGTGTAAGTAGAAGTGGTCACACTTAGTCCTTTCACCAACTCAGGTTTTCCAAGAATACTACACCACAGGACATAACACGCAGGATACAATTAATAGGAATTAAAATTAAATACATCTCTAATTCCTGGGTCAAGCCATACAGTGTCCCAAGTAGTTTGCAAATTGGATGCAGTACATCCAGACTAAACAATATTTACATCCCCCCAAGAGCTGAAGGAAGTCATAGTCTCTGACTCTTATTTATAACTTTCCACTAAGACATTCCCAGCTGTGATTAAAAATAAGCCAATATTAAGAAACTTTTTGATATTCCCAGAATCAATTTTAGATGCAGCATCTCAGAGGTAAAGCAAAATAAACACATACTGCAGTGGAGATTTTAAGAAATATTTTCCTTCTGTGAACTTAAGCTTATTTTAGCAAGTCACACATTTTCACAGGTAGACCTGTTCTGCATCTATATAAATGGTAAATCAAAGTGAATACTGTTTTTAGAAAGTAATTAAAATTGGGTGTTTTTTAAAGGAACATAGGAAGCATTTAATAATTATTTCTATATTAAGTGTTTGAATTGAAACTTATCTTACTCAAGTTCCTCCAACGGAAGTTTGCATTTGCTTAATTTTCCAAGTGCAGAGAGTCAGGGTGTAGTCCCACAAATACAAGTTTCATAAGACTTTTCCTTGTTCAGTTTATAGCTCTCTTCCCTTCTGCATGCTCCTGGGTTCAGTGAGGAGCTGGCTGCCTTGTCAAGTTTCTGCAGTCACTGTGCTGAAAGCAGTAATTTCATCTCTTTATCTCTGGTCTTCAGGAACCCACTAACTTGTGCTTATCACTGATTGTTGACAGCTCATTTTATATAAGAGAGACATGCAATTTTAAAGTACACTTTTCTTCAAAATTTAAAGGATGAGAGGCAGTCAGCTCTACCAAGCAAAACTCAAAATAAAACAAACCCTACGTTCTGCAGCTTAGGTTTTTTTGATAAAAATTTGTAAAATAAAATAGCTTGCCAAAAGTGATGACTCTGGGTTTGAAGCATCTAGGTGTGCAAGTTGTTGTCCTTCTTTAACAGAAGACATAATCACAAAATTATTTTCTTAACTTCTTAACACCTTTTATTAAGAGTGGGCTGCAAATCAGAATGAACAATCTTTGCATGGATTTATTGCTGAAGAGTTTCTACCCTGACCAGATGACAGCATCCTACAGGTTGACCATGGTCCTATCCCATGTAATGCGGGAGCAGCTGTTCTGCTGCACTGCATTTCTTTCCTTCAACTAAAGAACATTCAGTAGTTGGCTCTCTTCTGTATTCCAAAAATGGAATGTCTTGAAACGTTAGACTGCAATACCCCAATTAATTTAAGACAGTTTCAGAGACAGCACAGGATTTCAAAGCTACATGAATACTCTTACAGCCTAGTGATATTCTCAGGTCAGCAATCAGACCAGGCTCTTTTGAACTACTCTAGTGAGATGGTACTTGTAAGAAAAGATATGATGTACTGTAATCCCTCTGATTTTGAGATGTGTGAGCCATGCACGGGATCTGAACCACATGCCAGCTGCTGACAGGTGGTAGTCATGTTAAGTGTAGCGTAAAGAGAAGCCTGGTAGCTTTGGCCTTTCCAGAACCCCCCTTGGGAGAAACTGAAGTGGCAATCAGTGAATTGAACTATTTTGAATCTTGGCAAGAGTAAGGAAGCACTATGCTTTTGTCCTACTGATGAAGTTGAAACCTCCAGGTGCACTCATGCATCAGTGATTTTCATACTAACTGAAATGAAAGTGCAAAGCTGTATTGCCTAAGATGACACTTGTTTCTCAAACTGATACAGCTGTTGGCTGTTGCCACCTCCCTACTGCCCCCTTCAACTTGCCTTGCCCAGATGGCCCTACAGAGCAAATCCCCTGGTGCCTGCAGGGAAGCCTGGGACATTATCTTGCACTCACCTACATCAGCATTTTAAACAGGAAATCATCAACATGTGAGAGCAAAAGTTACATCCTGCCAACTCTGTTGTAAGGGTAATAGCTTCTGGCAGAGCAGCAGTAAATTCTTAAGCAGTTCTAGGAAGATGCCTGCACTTCGGAGGTGCCCGCATAAAACACTGCAGTTGGTGAGATACGCCTTGTTTTTGCACTAAATGCGTACAAAATAAAACTAATCATGTTGCTATAAAATTTAGAGTATCATCATTTTGAACATTATGGCTAAGTTTTATCATAGTTATTGGTTCTTTCCATCAGGTCGCTTAAAATGAACACAGAAGGAGTAAGTGTCTGTGTCAAGAAATTCAGTGCTGCCTCATGCATTGTACAGGCTGTCTAAAAAAATGGGACCAATATGGACCATAACTACTACTACTACCATTTGTTTCTGAGTTGAACATTGCTTGCAAATAACATGCTTCCTACTTTTCTCAATTTCACAATGCATCCCATATTTATAACAGAAACAACGAGAGGTACTCAAACACTACTGCTTTCTTTAAATTGTGTTCTACTTGATGCTAACATTTTCCTTCAAATACAGTAAATACTGAAGTGTAAGCACTAACCACTAATGTAGGAAACATTCTAATACTTTCCTTCCATCATCCTCAAGATACCTAGGCAGTGGATAGAAAAGTAACTCAAGTGAACAGATGAGAATCCACAGATCAAAGCAAAGGAGATCTCTCTCCCATGGAAAAAATTAGGCTGTTCTGGAAGAATGAACTCACTGGCACTCTTTCCACTCCCAGCAGAGTAGTGGGTGGCACAGGAAGAGGAGAGACATTGGAGAAACACTGAGAGACAGTTAAGAGACTACAAAAGAAAAAACTGAGCAAGGTAAAGACTAAAAAATATATAGGGATGAGAAACAAAAACAGAGAGAAAGAGACTGATCAAAATGTAAATGAAGAAAACTGTCAAATGACAGTTGAAAAGAAGCATAAATTTTGAATCAAGGCAAGAGAACAAGAGTACAAACAAGACAAAAAGAATGTCAAAGCCATAAAACAAAGGGAATTTTGAAAGTGAAAATACATTAATAACATCTAATCTTTTCCAGCTTTTTTTAAAATTGAGATGCTACAAGCAAAATAAGCCTCTTGGATCAGGCTGCTGTCAGAATTCCTTACATAAGCGTGTCCAAGAGCTTTACAAATAATTTTGTAAACACAATGCAGCAGGAGAGAGGAAGTATATTTATGTCTCTAATGAAATCTACAACTATCACTCTGTGTAATACAACTCTTGTAAGCAAATTTTGTAGCTTCTGTCTGCCCCGTCTCACGATCCAGCCTTGTTTTTCTTCTTCTGTAACATAACCTATTATCCCTCCTTTCATGCAAAGGAGTCTTGTAATCCAAGTTTCTCTCCCTTACAGATCATTAAAAGAAAAACAATTTTTTACCAAGTACCTGAAGCAAGCTTTGATTCTTACAGCAATGATATCCTAAGTACTATGATAGACCCAGTCTCAAAGATGGATTAATCTCTCTAATTATCTGTTAACTGTTTCACACAGCCACTTCTGTCTCAAAAAAGATGTTTCAAATAACAATTTCCTTGATTATTTTTTGTCTCATTGACTCGTAGCACTGGAGCTGTGCTAAATTACCTAAATTGCCTGCATCCCTGTAACTTGGTATTTAAACCTTACACTGTATCACACACTTCCACTAAGCCTAGTTTACCAAACCAGGTATGATTTCACTTTAACTAAGTTTATAATCAGAAAACCACAGAAACACTGAGGTTGGAAAAGACCTTTTAGATCAACAGGTTTGACCATTGATCCAGCACTGCCAAGCCCACTAAACCATGTCCTGAAATGCCACATCTACATGTCTTTTAAATACCTCCAGGGATGGTGATGGAGGCACTTCCCTGGGCAGGGTATTCCTATGCCTGACAACCTTTCTGGTGAAGAAAATTTTCACCAATATCCAATCCAAACCTCCCCTGACACAACTTGAGGCTGCATGGTCTTGTCCTATCCCTTGTTAACTGGGAGAAGAGACTGACTCACACAATACCTTCTAGTAATAATTTCTGGTCATAGGTTTCCGCTGTGAGTGTTACCACTAAGAGATTTCACTCTTTTTTCCACAACTTGTTTTCACCATTTCACATTCCATTGTTTCTCTTTCCTCATCTCCCTTCCTAATGATCGGATATCTTGTCCCTTTTTTCAATGTTTTCATAATACCCTGTATTCTTCATGTTTATTGACTTGATATTTAAAAAGAGAAATAAGGTTTGCTATCCAGATCTAGCCAGATTCAAATAATTAGTTATTCCATAGAGGTTTTAAATGTTAAAAAAATGCTTAGAAGAGCAGTGAGAAAATAGTTATC
Organism: Eulacestoma nigropectus; assembly: GCA_013397775.1. Classification (NCBI taxonomy): domain Eukaryota; kingdom Metazoa; phylum Chordata; class Aves; order Passeriformes; genus Eulacestoma; species Eulacestoma nigropectus. The sequence goes on along the minus strand of VZTE01003071.1, from coordinate 146,213 downwards.
CATACAGCTATGTGCCACATTGCAGTCCACTTCAAAGGTTAAGTATTCCCATCAAATACTTACTACATTAAAATAATACTGTTTCAATCCATGTTAGTGATTATGATACAGTAAACAGATCTTACACAGGAATTTTAAATTTTACTATTGCTATAAAACCTCCCCCCCACCCCGCCCCGAGGTTAATTTCAAGACACTAAAGAGGCATTTTCTGGTTTTGAGATGAATTGGGTATTATTAGCTTAAAATACTTCAGCTTTCAGCTCTTTGTGCTGCTTTTGGCTGGGGTAGAGTTAACTTTCTTCACAATGGCTGGTATGGGGCTGTGTTTTGGATTTGTGCGGAACACAAGGTTGGCAATATAGAGATGTTTTTGTTATTGCTGAGCAGGGCTTACGCAGAGCCAAGGCCTTTTCTGCTTTTCATACTGCCATGCTGGCGAGGGGGCTGGGGATGCTTGGGAGGCTGGGAGGAGACACAGCCAGGACAGGTGACCCCAACTGACCAAAGGGATATTCCAGACCGTGTGACATCATGCTCAGTATATAAAGCAGGGGGAAGAAGGAGGAAGGGGGGATGCTTGGAGCAATGGTGTTTGTCTTCCCAAGTTACTGTCATGCAGGATGGGGCCCTGCTCTCCTGGAGATGGCTGAACACCTGCCTGCCCATGGGAGGCAGGGAATTCATTTCTTCTTTCACTTTGCTTGTGTGCGGCGCTTTTGCTTTCTTTATTAAAACTTTGTATATCTCAACCCATGAGTTTTTCAAGTTTTACGCTTTTGTTTCTCTCTGTGATCCTGCTGGTGGGGCAGTGAGTGAGCAGCTGCCTGGGGCTTGGCTGATGGCTGGATTAAACCACGACAACAATGGAGGTATTACTGCTGCTCTAGCACGAAGCAAAAATGTCCCTAGTGTTAAGCAAGTAAAACATGCTTTAAAAATATTATACAAAGTCAGCCTGTACACTTCTGTTAACTATGAGTAGTTCTTTGAACTTGTATATTACTGGAGGACTGAAAATTGGCTCGACTGAAAATTGGCTCAACCTCTTCAGAATAATCGGCAACTTTTGGGACCTTCACAGGCCAAAGAATTAATTGTTTATATTTTCTCTTTGTGTTGCCCTACAGCATAAAATCGTCAGATCAGAACTTCTGCAGATATTTCTGAAATAATACTTTCTGAGATAGTTTATTTGAATGTTTTATGCTTAGTTTTACCACAAAATAATCACTGCAAAAATTATAAGAAACTAATAGTTTCACTAACCATGGGACCTCCACCTTAAAAAGAACCCCAAAGATACCAGTTTTTGCAAAGCTAACAACAAAGTACCCTAATCTTGGTGAAGACTAATACAGTATTGTATCCTTGGATTGTTCAAGATAGTACTAACAATCTTTTCCTCTTGAAAGAACATTTAATTGTAAGTAACCTTCTAAGAGAAATATAAATCACCTTAACTATGAAAAAGCTCACTTTATTCAATGATAATTTGTGGGAAAATGTGATGAGTTCTCACAATAACAGAAGAACTATGTAAAATTGTGATGACTTACTTTTTCAAGCAATAAATATTTTTCTATATAAAATTCAGTTATCCTATCTTGATATTGCTTCTGTTCTATGACAATTCATATATAGTATATTTACACTACATCCTTGACCCCTTCACAAAAATTTTAAGTAGTTTGATGCAAGAAGACGGGTGCTTTAAATAGACAACTGCTCCAGGTAGAGTAGATTGGTATAGAAGACTAAAATGCAAATTCCCAGACAGCAGACCAGTGTAGAAAAACTCTATATAGCATTTACTACAAGGACATGGGAACCACCATACTGGAATAGAGCAGTGATCCATCCAGACCAGCATCCTGTCTCTGGCAATAGCTTGTACAACATCTGATACTCTGAAGTCAGTCAGCAAATCACCTCCCCAAGTTAACACAAGCAGTCAGGCATTATTGTATCACCACAGCACAGAGCTGGAGTGACAAGAAAGGAGAGGAGAGTATTTCTAGCACAAAAATACTCAGATTTTCATAATGTTCAGCTTTGTCTGGACACCCTCCCTTCTCTTTTGCGCCTCTCTCTCTCATTCTAAATATATCCAAATCCTTACTTAAATATGTCAATACTGAGATGATGTCGGGGTGCTTGAAAAGGTGTGTAAATATGCAGGATGCTTAAACCAGGCTAATAATGATTTAGATTATTTCTTCATTCTTCACTAGATTTGCTGGCAATAAAAAAAAAAGTAAGATTTCCAGACAGTAAATCTAACACTAGATATCCCTTGACTAAAGCATGGATCATCTCTGAATTTAAGTCAAACAGTAGTCAAAGCTCAGATGCCTACTCCAAATAAGCTCAGATACAGAGGAATTAACAAAAAATAAACAAGCAAAAAACCCCACTCCAAATGCTGAGATTCTCGGACATGCTGAACAGCTAGAAGCAATCAATACACAACATCAGCAGAAGAACAATTTGTTAATATGAATTACTGACTGAAGCAGCTGGGTAGGAGGTGGCATTTACAGATCAAGCAAGGTCTGACCATATTCTAGCAGTACAGGGGTGAAGGTGGAGACAAAACTGGAGGAAAAAAAGAAAGATTTACAGCAGAAGGGTTTTTTTCTTTCTTCCTTTAAAGGTTAGTGGCAGCACTAAAACCCAAACAAACGCTTATTTTTTTGCCAAATAGAAAAGAAACCTCTCTTTCCAATGTGTTTCTAATACAGACCTCTGGCATTCATTTATCCTTTGTAACAACTGAGTAAGTATTTTGTCAACTTTTAAAAAATGTAGTTGAGTAAATCAATGGCCTTAGCAGGAGAGACCTAATATAGAGCCAGGTTTTCCAGACTAGTGAAGGAACACTGGCTCAAATCTGGATGGGAGGAGGGGAGCAAACATGGCTTTAATCCATCTTTGTGCCTCACTGGCATAAATTATAGCAGCACCTTTTCTGTCATTCCCCAAGGTAGCATCAGCATGTAAAAAAGACTTCAGTTTAGTTTTCAGGGGTTTACTGTGTTTGTCACAGTTAAGCTTCTGCAACTGAAGCAGCAAAGACTAGTGCTAATCTTGAGGAAGCTGTATTTCATAATCCTAAATCTGAGGTATTGTAGTAAAGAAAAAACTGCATTTTAGAAAATGTATATAAAGCAAGGTTTATAAAAGAAATATAACCAATATTTTTCAGGTGTCTATCCTGAAGAACTTCACCCTGCAAAGTTCAATAGTATATGCTGCAGTAAACAGGAAATCCTGGAAATAAAATGGAACACACTATCAAATGTATATGGAGTAAATACTAACAGTGTGCACTGTGATTTAGTTCTTCACAGAAATTAAATATTATAATATAAAAACAGTCTGGCTAATGTCAACATTTACCTGATTCTGAAATTGCTATTTCAATTAAAAAAGACCCAAGCCCAAACCAATTCTAGCCTATATGCTACAACAGGCATTGAAAAGTGATGCCTTGATACTGTTTGAAGACCCAACTCTCTGTTACAAAGCCTTTTACTGTTAGAATACAAAGTAAGTGAAATACTGTGTGTTTCCACTCTCCACTCCTAACTGTGCAACATTTCTCATAAAACCAATCATAAATATTCTGAAAGGAGTTCTTCTTGTATTATTAACAAAACATTTCTTAAAGAAGATAGAGGGCATAACTACTGATGCTGCATAGAGAATACCTTCATTCAATATACAATTTATTTTTTGTTTGTTCTGGAGTAAAATAAAACTCTCTCTATAAACTGAGTAAACAATTGTAACTCAAATTGCAATTAATGTCCTGGCAAAAAGAGCTTAGCATTAGCACCGAACATTCCCACAATATTTAAGTGGCCTCAGTGACAGTTTTCCGAAATTCAGAATTGGGAACTGATTACAGTATCTGACTTATACAAACCAGGCTGCACTTTAAGTGGTTAGCACTGAACTTTCATGAATTTTTTGTCCACAGAACCAATAAATTAATAAAAAAAGACTTATTCCCTTCAATTTCTGCTATAGTCAGGTGATCTGATCTATGTAAAGCATCACCGTGCAAATCAAAATATTTTGTGACCAAGAAGATTTGTTTAAAAGCTTTCTAAGAGGCATGAGATTTTAAACAGTGCATTAAAGTAAGCAGTGTCATTAAATTCACTTGAATTGGTTTTAATCCTCATTATCTTACATGAGGTTTTTTACAAATAACTTAGAGGACAATAGTTTCGACAACACTAGTAATTACACAACACGGACATGAAACAATCCATTAAGCAGGACCTGAAAGACAGATAGAAGGCCTTTACTGTCACACAATTTTCGTTACAACTTTTGTGCAAATTGGAAGCTATTTTCAGGTATTGACTTTTTCACTTCTATTTTAAAAAATGCCTTTTTTTTCCTATACTTCAAATTAACCAACATTTAGAATAGTTTAGACTCAACAAAGGTAAGTAACCACAAGAATTTTACACTGAAAAACCATGTGAAAAACTACCACCTCATTCCAAATTCCCATTTTATTCATTCCTTCTTGCTCCACAGCATATCTGAAAGCTGAATGGATTTATGTTATTTCAAATAAAAAGAAAGACTAAGTTTCAGAGTCTAGACATACTTCCAAAAATACTTAAGTGACTTATTTACATTTGTCGCTTAGCTACAGCTGTGACAGCACTCCACGGGGAAGGAAAAAGCTGATCTCTTCTAAAGATTGAGAAGCTTTGTGTTTCACATGTAACACCTTACATTCCACCCAGGAAACACTGCAGTGGTTTAGTTATGAAGCCCTGGCATCACATGCTATTAATTAAATGAACTATGTAGCATGCTGGCAGCCTCAGTCAAATTTTAAAAGGCTGCAGAGTGCGTTACTGAGAGCACATAAAGGCCAGTGATGAGATCTGAATCCTGAAGGAGAAATCCTAAACTTCTAGCCAGGTGCAGAAGGAAAAATTACTGGGCTCCACTGTAACACAAACTGTAAAATCAGCTGAGGGTCTACTTGCAGCCCTGACTTGTGAAATGATGAGATTAGGAACAGACCAAATCCTTCTACTGAGGATGATACAGATTTTGGCTGATTCCCTGGTGCCAACAATTTTAATGCACTTCACATAATCATGTTCATCTGGTAAGGAACAACTTTCATGTGTTAGTATTTCAGTGTCTACACTGAATACTGAAGGTCCAACAAAGTCGGCATTTTCCATGAAGTCCAAACTGAAGAAGTAACAATGTAAAGCCGTATTTATCAGAACACAGATTACCACTATGGAAATAGTTTTCAAGCAAGAACAGAATATTGCCTCAATGCAATGTTCATATTATAGAAACAGAATGGTGTGGGTTGGAAGGGACCTTTAATGGTCACCCAGTCCAACCCCACTGCCATAGGTCATCTGCGACCCCTCTGGGCAACCTGTTCTAGTGCCTCTATCCTCTGAGTAGAGAATTTCTTCCTAGCATCTAATCTAAACCTCTCCTCTTTTAATTTAAAATTATCACCCCTCATCCTGTCCCTATCTACCCACGTAAAAAGTCACTCCCTCTTTCTTTCAATCACCCTTTAATTACTAAAATAACTACCACAATAAGGTCTCTCCAGAGCGTTCTCTAACCCAGCCTGAACAATCCCAGCTCTCAGCCTTTTCTGGAGAGGTATTCCAGCCCCCTGATCATTTTTATGTTCCTTCTCTGGACCAGCTCAAAGAAGTCCATGTCGTTCTTGTGCTGGGACCCCAGAGCTGGATGCAGCCCTGCAGGTGGGGTCTCACCAGAGCAGAGCAGAGGGGCAGAATCCCCTCCCTGGCCCTGCTGGCCGCTCTGCTTTGGATGCAGCCCAGGACATGTTTGGCTTTCTGGGCTGTGAGTGCCCATGGCTGGGTCATGTCCAGCCTCTCACCCACCAGCACCCCCAAGTCCTTCTCAGCAGGGCTCCTCTCAGTGAGATCATCTCCCAGTCTGTGCTCTTGTCTGGGATTGCCCCGGCGCAGGTGCAGCACCTTGCACTTGGCCTTGCTGAACTTTATGAGGTTCACATGAACCTGCTTCTCAAGTTTTTCCAGGTGCCCCTGGATGGCATCCCATCCTTCTGTTGTGTCACCTGCACTGCTCAGCTTCCGGTCACCTGCAAATGTACTGAGAGTGCACTCGGTCCCACTGCCTCTGTCACTGATAAAGATACTTCTTGATCAGTTCCAAGAAGTGAATGAATGAGCATGTCTTTTCAATCAATCCAAAAAATAACCCATCAGACTTCCTAACCTACATGTCTTCCATGTCTTATAAGGTTCTGTAAACTTGACTAGTTTCATGTGCAATGTATGGTATTTTAGTGGTATGGAGTGATGATCATTTTGAGTTTTCAGTTACTTGATAAAGACAATTAAGTTTTAAATTCAAGAATGGTACTGGAGTTGATTTCTGAACCTTTTTGTGCATTTTGCCTCTGAGACTGCATAAATAATGCAGATCCTACATAGATATATGCTAAACTGATTCGGTAACCTGGTGAGTTTTCAAAAAGGAATGTGGTGGCCTCTTTACTACAGAAAATTCCACCAACTCAAAGGCTGCCATAGCACTGTACTTCAAGTATGTCAATAAATCTTGCAGTTTCAGGAAGCCTCCACTTGTTTTAAAAGATCAGAGAGAAGAGTGTAAGACAGTCCAGAATTTTGGTTAAGGACATGACGTGGATTTTTATAGCAGAGAATTTGTTCCTTCCACAAAAACCAGTATTCCATACGGAAAAGTGTAGAAGTATTTCCTACATTTCACAAGCATGTAAGGTTGCTAAAAATTCAGCTGGAGAGCCCTGTTTTTAGGAGTAAATAGCCATAGTTTAATGTCAAAGTGAAAAGCTTAATGTGGTAAGGGTTGGTTAGTTCATTTCCACTTACGATTATACTGGAGAAGAACATAATTACAGAACATACGTATCATATGAAGTTTTGAATGTTTATTTGAGTATTTAGAATTCATGTGATTTTGGCAAACAGGAGTAGCAGTATGAAAAATGGGATACAATTTAAAAAGTGCAATGGCTAAATTCTAGTAAGAGCATGGGTACAGGACAGAAGTAAGTTAGGGAACTATTCGGTAGGAAAGGATTTGTGGCTTAGAAAGGATTGGAAACCAGGCATGAAAAAACCAGCAACAAATAAAGTAATCCTTCCATTCAACACGGACAAAGACTTAGTTGAGTGCTGTATCTAGTCTCAGATTTCATGTTGTGAAAGAAGCACTTGGAACTTTCAGAATTACTTGATGGAAAGGTGTTTCAGAGTACTAAGTATCACTCATCCTATTTGAAGAGGAATATTTTGCACAGATTAACTGAAACAATATTTGAATGTACTTGATTGCAACAGAATTTTTTTATCCCATTGCTGGATTCTCTCTATGAAAAATATTTTGTCATGTTCACAGGATCTGCATCATTAGTTTCATTATCAGCAGTTGCTCTAACACCTTCTGGAACGAAATCCGCGTCTGACTACAGTTGTAACTATCTGATATTATCATCAGAACCCTGAAGTGTCACTACTACCTGAAGGGGTATCACATGCATGTGTTACAGTAGTCTAAGTCCTAAGCAAGATGAGTAGCAGCAGTGTTCTGTGTAAGTGTAGCCTGTGCAATGTTTTCTCTTTCAAATTCAGGCCTATCAAGTAATCCAAGTGGCAAGTATCAAGCAGATTAACTATTCTGTTGTGACATATTTGGTTTTCATAATATTAGTCTCTAAGCAAATGACACCTTACCGCTACTGTGCTTGACCTCACCTACATTTTGGGGAGAAGTCTTCTTGGTTAAGATTTTAAGCTAAGAATGTAACTGAGTTCTGCCAGATAATCTCTACCTCTGCAGCACTCTATACAACCTTTAAGAAAGAGGAGAACCAAGTAATGCATCTGACTCCTTATTTGGATTGTAAGCAAATAAAGAACAACTAGTGATCAAATAGTACTGAAGACATCTAACAAATCATTAAGAGGAAAGTACAAGCACTAGTTCTCAACATGAAGCCACAAGGAAAATAATACCTGGAAGAACTCAGATCAAGAATGTCTTTCTAAGGTACGAAGATGCTGTAAAATTGTGTCCACTTACGTATTGTCACACATTTTTATTCTCTGACCCCTTCTTTGAGCACATGCCATGTTTATGATGATATTTTGGCATTCTGTAAGGGAAACTGGATTTTGATTGCTGCAGACAAATATAGATAATCACTCTCACACAGCAGTAGAGGTTGCAATAAAATGTCTCAGCAAAGATTCTGATATTCCACATTAAAACTTAGTATTATGCATTTCTCTTCAGCACTCTTCACAACATTTCCTCAGATGCGTTCTTAGACAGTAAAATCTGGTAATAATTATCAAACACGATACACACTGCTTACAATAGAGTCATATTTCTTCTTTTTTTATTGCATAAAAAGTAGAATGCTGCTGAAAAGTGCCCAAACGTCTGCTATGCGCCATGCCAATACAGCAGTTCAGCCAAATATGCAGAGAGAAGTTTGCCAAATAAAAGAAAACATAACAAATTGGTAATGGTTTCTATCTTGACAGAGAATGAAAATTATACCTCAATGTGTGGCCACTCATGCACACATAAAAATGTCTTAGAGGCAATCATTTTACCTCAGATAACACACACTGACAGTAGAGCAAAGCATACTGGCAGGTTTTCCCTTCCCATAAAAACAGCAGCCATGACCTACAAAATGGCCTGGAGGAATCACATTGTTTGTATGTTTCATATATGCATACACCACACACTAATTGTATTTCATAAAAACCAAATAAAGTAAAATACTGTCTTTTGAGAAGCAGATTCAAATTAAGAAAGAATTTTACAATGTATAGTCAGTATAGTTATTTCAAATATTCCTATACAACACAGGTACTGAAAATGTAAACACTTAATCCAGAACATGCAATTTAACTTTCCAAGTGCTTCTAACATTAATAGCTTTCAGAAGATTTCATTGCTTTGTTAATGTTGTTTATAGCCAATATGTGTAACGTACATTTTACAATTTATTTGGCCTCAAAGTAAATTATTTGAAAACAGACTCTCTCATCTGTCTGTAAAGTTAACATGCACACTTACTGCGCTGCAAAATTAATATGATATTAATTATTAGTCTATTATGTAGTTTCATATTATTCCAAGTATCTGTTTTAGTGTAATTCTGAATGTAGTATTATTTTCTAAACAAAAATACAACTTCATAATCTGAAATTGCAACAGTTCTTCATTCAGTAGGAATTACAGTGGATAGTATTACTGACAATCAGATATCAGTAGTTACTCAGAAAGAAATAGGAAAGATATGTTTGAACTCTATAAAGGTATTTAAAAGATTAGCTGTATTCCTGTGACGAGAAAATATCTGACATAAAGATCAAGTTCATAAGAAGTTCATAAAAAGGCCAGATAAGGGAATCTTATACTGGACACGGGAGGTTTAGAGCAGATATTCGGAAGTATTTCTTTACCAAGAGGGTGGTCAAACATAGGAACAGGCTTCCTAGAGAGGAGATCAATGCCCCTAGCCTGTCAGTGTTTAAGAGGCCTTTGGGCAATAACAACATGCTATAGCTTTTGGCCAGCCCTGAAGAGATCAGGCAGTTGGACTGGATGATCACTGTAGGTCCCTTCCAAGTGAAATAGCTGGTCTAGAATTCTTGGAGGACTTAGAAGCATTTTGGTAGCTCAGAAGGATCTCAAAATATCCGTGAAATCCAAGGATCTCAAAATGTATATTGTATGTTATCTCTCGTCTTCAAAGAGCCAGAGGTAGGAAAAGACATAATGAAGGAAGAAAACATGGTTTGAAGAAGCAAAATTATTTTAAGTCATCTGAGATACAGAAATACTGGTTGTCTTAGAACACTTGCCAAGAACCTTCTTACGGTTTCTATTTTACTGATAGTTTTGCTGTAGCTCTAATGGATTATGCATACAACTATGGAAAATCTGTAGGCAGAGACAGCCTATTTTGTTGGACCAGCTCCAGCGTTTGCCTTGTAAATGGAGATGACCTATCCTTACAAAACTTTTTTGCTAGGATTTCTTTTCTTTTTTTCAGGCATTTTATGCATTTTTGCATCATGCATACTTTTATGAGCATCTAACAGCATGCAGCCTAGGACTTCAAGATCACACTTCAAATCATACTGATTTTTATCCCCTCACTTACCTAAGGTGGGTTCTTTGCATGAAAGCTGAACATGAGACAACAGGGCACACACTGCTTCCTTGACTAGGCAGTGTTGAGGCAGTAACTTCTGCAGTGCTTTATCAACTTCAGTAATACCCCAACTTAAGTAATACTTGAGTAATACTTCCTTAGGGTCACTCTACACTTCAGATAAGTCAATCTTCATCTCATCCATCATTCAAAAATACTGACCACCCCCAACACATAGTTTTAGAAGGACTTAAAGCTACAGAAAGCTAAATGTCATCTACTCTTATGCCTTATTTTTCAGAGTGCTAAACGAGTACATTTCAGCTGACTCCTAACACAGCAGCTGCCTTCACATTTGGTGTTTTCTGCTACTCACATTCATGCTTACCAGTAAGACTATGTTAGTACAGTACGATTTCCATTGGTAAACACAGAAATCCCGACCAAAAAAACTCACCATCCTTCGTCATTATCTGCGTCAGGTTCAGAAAGCTCATTTTCAGGAGTTTCTTCAATTGCCTGGGTTAACTTTGATTTAAATCGGTCCAACAATGCCAGCGTCTGAAATTAAACACATGGTTTTAGAAAAGTTGTATATTTCTACACACCAACAGGCATATAAAACATTTTTATTATTTTGAGAAAAAGTACAATGAGAGTGATCTTGCATATGAATTCAGAAGAAACACTTTAGAGGGGCAAGTGAGAGAGCAAGAGGTGGTCGTGGGTGTGAGAGCGGGACTGCATAGAGAGCACCCATGGAGTGAGCAATGGAGGCAGGCAATGCTGAGGCAATAAGAGCAAGCAGGGAGGGGCCCGTCGTTTGAAAAAAGCACTTCTCTCACCATCTAGTGAAATAAAAATGCATATTTAAGGAAGAAAAACTTGTGGCCACATACAGAATAAAACAGCTGATTAAGTAACACTGCTGACAATGAATTTTACTTTTCGGACCTGCTACTGTCCTCTTTTAAAGCAATCCACTGTATAAATTACAAACCATTCAAGCTTTGAAGACCCAGTTAAACTAATATTTATATACTTTATGTTGATGATCTTTTAAATTATGTGTAGATACTGAAAAAATTAACAGCTTTTGCCTCAAATAAAATGAACCACCTTAACTAATTCTATATATACAGATTCTTATGCTGCATACATAAAGCTCATAGTCATTTAAATTTGGTATTTTATTCTCAAACTGACATTGCCTGGTCTTTCAGGGACAACAAAGTCACCAAATCTCACAGGACACCTGAAGATCATACCACAGTTCTTGTTTCTCATCCTCTGAAATGGGAATTTGATTACACAAAAATTGTATGCCTGAGCCTTGTGATGGGAGACAGTGGCTCTTCAAAAAAAAGCACAGAGCATATAAATAATTTGCACAGCCCACAGCTTTTTTTTGCTGATATTTGAGACATTCCTGAAAACGAAAGCATCAGGGAATAAGTGCCTAACTGAATTTATGTGGCAGGTTACATTTGATTTGTAGGTGATAGGTTGGCAACCTATGTTGTAAAACACCTCTGTATGGCTGTGTAGTTCTGTTTGGTCAAGTTTTTCAAATTTAAAAGAATAAAAACTAAACAAGAATAGAAAACAGAAATAGGAAATACCAGAAGTGTTCACTGGAATCAAATTTCCTTCTGGGAGCAATCTTAACTTGAGAAGTTTCCTGGCTTTTGAATTCTTTCAAAAACATATTTTAGCACTGCCAAGGGCAGATTTTGGAGGACTTTTTTTGCATTTACTTTCTTTATTTTCTATCTAATCTTCTGTTTAAGATGAGAGAGAGGAAAGTTTTAAAGATATTTGGGCCTGCAAATCATTTTAGTTCTATAGCTTTCCTTACTATCGCAAACAAACACTGTACTTGCAACACCTGAGACAGCATACCTTTGCCTAGGCCATTAGAAGGAAACAAACTGACCCTTTTAATATGAAATTGTGACCAAAAAAAGGCACAGTCCTTGTGTCTTGTCTAATTTTCTCTGGTGCCAGCATTCCCGTGAATAGACCTGATGACAGAAATAATTTTGAAATATCTAAGTAGGCATTTTTGCAATGAGTCACTAGATGCTATACCGTTCTTCAAATAACTTTATAATTTGGCCCTTGTAGAAAAAGATGGCTAGGACTTCCATAATCTAGTATTTTAGGGAAACATACCTTTTCTCCCTCTTCCTTAATTATTGCACTGAGGATAGAAAATGGTATTGTGCTGTAGGATCAGTTACAAGGGGTGCGAGACAAGAAGAGGCTCTCCACAAGTGAAAAGGACTACAAAGAACTTGATTAATTATTGTTGAATACTTGCCAGCATGATTACATAAATAAAAATTAAGATCTACTAGAATATATATCTCTATCATCTCATTTTGTTTTCCTGTGATGTTCAGGACAGGGCTGATGTAAATTCATTAGACGTGGTTTTAAGTCCCTTGATCCACCCTGCCAACAGAGCTTTAGTGCTCTTTGATTCAAACATAATGGGATTTTAAATGTACAAAGTTTCCATAAACTTCTTAGTTTAGAACTAAATCAGCTTCAGCTTGCTACATATATAAAGGTTTGCCAAATGCTGCTTTGAAGTTACTAAGCCTCGTTTCCAATCTCTTCTAGATTCAACATGTGAACAGGAACATCCTCGTAGCTGAACTGACATGCACTGACAAACCAATGTGTTTGATGTACTGCACAGATTTTAAGTTGATGGTATTTCCATTTCATAGGCAGTTTCATATATTTAACCATTTCAGACTTTCCTACTTTAGAAAAAAAAAATACTTTTGTAAAGCAAACCTTACTTTGCTCGTATTTGCCTACTATAGTCTACAGACATCCTAACTAATTTTGAATAATAATTTTCATTGCATTTAAAAAAGCTTCTCTTTTTACAGTACTTATAAACTATTTCTTTCATTTCATGACACCAAGAAGTACTGATGAATTTAATATTTTTAAACCATAATTTAAAATGTTAAATACCCCAGCTAGAACAAATACTAGGTATGTAAACTTCTGTCCCAGTGTTATCTTATGGCAAGGAAAGCATAAGGTGAAGAAATGAAGAAATGTAATCAAGGACACCTCTTCATGACTAGCATTTCCTTCCAGAAGATTTTAGTAACTGAACTGGGAGCCCTTTCAAACACACATTGAAAATTCACTTACCTGTCTACCTGGGTAATTAAAATATTTTATTTTTACAAATAATAACTTTCTTTCAATGGAAAATAAAACAACAGATTTTAAAACTTTGCTTTTATACAAATGAAGAGATAGACATATTCAGAACATTTTTCTGGATTTTTGCTGCCCAGGCTATCAAACTATTACCTGATCTTCACGGGAAACTCCTTTCTTTGGCTGCTGCTTTCGCTTGTCTTCGTATTTTCTCTTCTCCTGAAGGTATTCGTCAACAACACTGTTTGGAGCAGGTTCCTCCTCTGAATAAGGAAACATATTTGGTTAAACAAATTTAATTTGGTTTCATGATTTAGTGTCTTTTTGGAGATAAAATACCAAGCAAAACACTCCCATAAAACATTTCAGTCATACTGCTTTCTCAGCAGTAGAATGATTTGCTACTTACTGAAATGAAAAACACAACACTGTACTGGGCAGACAATGAGTCAAAAGATTTTTGTTTCAATTATATTTTATTATGGAGCCAAGGAAAGCAGGATAATAGAAATAAAACCTCTGATAAAAACTGCTGAAATTCCTTTAAGAAGTTGACCTTAATTTCTGAAGATCTTTCTTGGAGCAGTTGAACTGTTATGTGTATTAATATTCTGTGACTATTTGTTAAAAAGTAGACAAATATAACCTATAGAAAAATATACAGTTTTCCTCTTTTGTAGACTGAAGTAGCCACAAATCAAATCCTTGATCTTGCAATAGGGAAAAAATCCCTATTTTTAAAAGTAACACTTAAACATTAAACAGAGTCCATCTTGTCAATGAGGAAAAAACTCTTTTTTATATAACAAAGTGATATATGGATGAGTCAAGAGCTACTCTTCTTTGTCTTTTTTTAACAGTGTCTTCACTGCAGAATATTCGTTGTCCCATCAAATTATTCATTAATAATTTAATGTGACAAAAACTGAATTGGAAAATTGATTAACACCATACTTTCACATTTTCTTCCTCTTGAATAGCATTAAGACATACATATTGATTTAGTATAATTGAAATATATGTACACATATTTACACAATTGTTATTCCTGGTAATAAACAGAAGAGTAAACCCTCTGGATGTCCACTGCAAATGATGAACAGAAGATACTTTTGGAGAAAATTGTTTCAACAAATTTTAGGATACATAGCATGATGAATACTAAACCTAAATGAATTTGTTGTTATCAGGTTTTTCAGATGACTGCTGACAGCTATACGGAAAAACTGTCTGATTCCAAACTAAATTTCTCTCACAACTGAAGTTTTCTATGAAGTTTATAAACACAGCACTTTGCAATAAAAGGAAATAAATTTGCAATGATATCTCTACATATTAAATATTTGTTTACATATTTCTACAAATAAAATATCTTATTTCCTTTTTATCTTAATTTCTATGTTGAATTTAAACAACATTTAAACTCTTTCTACATTGTTTTAAAGGGTACCAGGGAAAACAATCAAAGATACATAATACCATTCATAGCTGGGTTTTTCTGCTGTTTTCCAGTTGATATGTTGGACAAAATGATGAACAGGGTATGACAGGCACCAGCAAGATAAAGAAAGAAAAATCCATCTTCCAGAATGACCGAAATAGAAAAATGCATACACACACACATTTAGGGATGACTAAACAGCTGCATGAATGAAATCAAATCTGCCATAAAATCTCATTCAGCATAATATCAGATGAACTGAGGAGAACAGAAGTACAGGATAAAACTACCACACATAATGACAAAACTCGGTATTTCCCCCTATAACGTCAATCCCATTCTTAATTCAAGACCAACCCCTTGTCAAAATAATGCATTAGATTCTGCATAAATGCATGTACCCAAACTGTTGGCTGTCTGGAAACAACATAATGTCTTCTTTTACTAACATTTAGCCTCATGATAAAAAATTCAAAGTACAAACCCATCTGCTTCCTTATTAAAAACAACCTTTCAGGTGACATTGACCTAAATGAGTGCTTTGAAGGGAATCACATTTACCCCATGATCAATATAATTGCCCATCTATGACCAGCAAAAGACCTGAGAAGAGTGTTCTTGAATATGTATGAAAACACCAGTCTCAAACTGGACACAAACATTTAAACCTGCAATCCACCCTTTGACAGACATATGCTGAATTTTAAGATGTGATCCTTAGTCATATAGGTCTTTTGACTAAAATTTAGTTTAATGTAGTGCAGCTCAAATACAATTCTCATATAAAAAGCATAAAATTCCCCTTTTTGTGGATTTTTTTGGGTTTGTTTGTGTATTTTTATGACACTCATAGGTGTGCCACTTACAGTTAATACAAATAATTTAAATTTCAGTTAAATCCTTCTTTTAAGATTATTGTTTCTTGGGTCTTTTCCTGTCAGAGGTTTTCTAATCCTCAACGTCATGCTTTCTGCCTCCAAGGAAATCCTTTTCCTAAGTGAGACAAAAGATAATCAGATCCACTTGAACTAACTTCAGAGTGAGTCAACCAAAAAAACTGTGCACTTGTATGCATCATATTTTTTGCATCTTTCATTAAAATGACTTAAAGACAGGCTTATATTTCTTCATGAAGTCTTACAACCTATCACTCAACATTTAAAGCAAGCAGCAAAACAGGAAGGGTTTTCAAGAGCCCTTAATCAATGGGTTATTAACACATTTTCAAACTTGAAAACTCCAATAATTTCAAAACCACAGCGTACTTTTTAATATAAATTATATATTCAGTTTTTGATAAGCAGGAATTATTTGATAAAGTTATTTTCTGTCCGACTGGTAACCAGCAAGCAAGAAAAAATGTCCAGAAGGGAGATTCAGTGGGAAGAAACCTTTTTAAATGTAAAAGTCGATTGCTGCTTACTACTTCATATCTCCCAGTCTGCAACCCAGATGCCCTGCAAGTCTTATGCAGTTGAATTGAAAATAAGAGGAACAACAGCACTGTATGAGGGACTTGACCTTCATATCAAGGTAGACAAATTTAGGTCCAGTTTGATGATTCAGCAAAAGTATAAGGATCATGACTTCCGTATTAATCTCCTTAATCTAAGAGGATTTATTCAGACAAAAATAACTGAAAAATGACATGGATATACAGAAGTGGTAATACTGAACAATTCAATTTAGGTATTGCAAGATGCAGAAGATAATTTAAATTACAGGAATCTTGCAGACTTGTTCCCTAGGAGGATCTTGCCACAACGCATAAACAGCATGAAGCAAAGAATTTCTTCTCTAGTTTGAACAAAATGTTGTGTATCTCACTAAGGAAGGTGAGAGGAAAAAAAAGGAAAACAAAAAAAGATAACCCTCCTATTGAAAATACATTTCATCCTACTTTCTAAAGAATTTATAAGTACATTGCTATTTCTGTCAGCTAGCTTGAGTTACTACCAAGAAAGTCTTCATCTTACTGTGGCAAACACTTTATCATTTAAGTAATTTATTTTCTTTCAGACAGATTCTTCTATCCTGAAATTATGGCCAACATATGCCAACATGATGGTGTAACCTAATCTAAAACTTTGAGTTTGGGACATGGTTTACAATGATAGTCTGAAACTCAGAAGGAAATTCTGAAGTCTTTAAACTAGAGAGGAAGAGATTGATTTTAAAACAATATGAAAGACCTTATTTTGCTCACACTTAAATAAAGAACAGTTCAAATGAAGTCAGTTTTTAACTACAAAATGGCAGAAGTATAACAAAGACAAAACTTGATCCAAGGGCACTGAACTGAAATGAGTGGATGGTTTAGTGATGGATCAATTCCTAATAAGAAGTGAAGCAGAAGAGAAAGCTTGAAAATTTTAAGCTTAGTTCCTAAAGCATCTGGTAAATTTAACAACATACAAACACTCAACAAAAGATGTATCAGAAGTGCTCTATAGCGCTCTATTTTCGAAATAGCAATTTTATCTTCCGCTTTATGGAAACCAAGAAATGTGAATTCTAATTCAGCTGGCCTGTGGTAGATCAGAACAGCATGATCACTGCTTATGCTCACACTCATATTGCCCTTAAAGACTGGGCTCCATTTCTAGCACTGCAGATAGGGTAACTTTGCCTTAACAAGTCGACCAGTTGTAGCACAGATAAGGTGCAATTTAACACAAATGCAGGTCTGAGAGCATGCATACAATTTTCCACAGTACAAACTTTTTTTAACAAACCTTGTAGTAATTACTGTCCTTGTAATTAGAACCTGTATAAAATTCTACAGATATTACTTCCTTTTTAAGAAAGAGATAATGAAGCTGTGCATAAAACACTTGTTGGAAAAAGAAGGGAATTTGGTTTGGTGAAAAGTATTACCAGAAATACACAAGAAGGGTAGAAACAATACATGTTGTGACAGAGAAAAACACATGCTGATTATGAAGGTTTAATGTCACCATAAAAAGGAAAGAGCCTATAACATTGAAAAGGATCAATGAAAGACCTGTTTATGATTTTTCTTTGACGGGATACAGCTAGCATGAAGATTTTTACACACACTTAAGTATCTTACATCAAAAAACATTCCTGATATGCTAAACTTCACAAATGTAATCCCATTAACTCTTGTAATGCAATCTTCTCATTGTAATCACAAGTTTATGCAGAACCGAGGTAAGATAAGAATGTACAAAGATACCTATATTAAAAGGTATCCCACTTTATTTAGTAGGGCTTGTGTATGTTTTAAATGTGCTGGGCCCATAAATTTTCCTCAGTATCCAAAAGGTATTCTTTAGCAACTCAGATGACACATTTCATATGATAAAAGACTTACTGGACAGAAATTACAAGAAATGCATGGCATAGCTAGACTAAATATCAAAGGGGAAAAAACCTCAAAAACTTCTTGTTTGAAGTGAAAGAAATCATGACTGAATGTTTTGGTGAATTACAATAAGAGGCCTAAAACACATTCCTGTATTAGTTCAGTATATTCCACTTTCAGCTCACCAATATTCAGCTTATATTGCATTCTTCTGGAATTGTAGAGGTATGCAGTACTGATTTTAAAAATCTTACTGAGATTGAAATCTTAAAAAGAAAAGTTGTTTTTGTGCCAAACCAAATAAAATCCTTACAAATTACAAAAGAAATCCTAATATGCCGTAGTATTACAGGAATTAAAATGGAATTCCTATCAGAAGTTACATACACAGAACTTAGAGACACTTTGGATAATTAAAAACCAAGACAAATGAATCACTTCTTCCAGAATTAGGAAAAAAAATTATTACACCTTTAAATACTATGTATATGAAACTTAAAACACTACAGTTTAGTGTAAAAATTAATAAACCGGAAAAAAAAAAAATTATGCTTGAAAGAACTAGTAACATCCTCTCCTGTGTATTTTTGCTTAGGACTAGTTCTGCTTGTGGATTTCTTTACACCTTCAAGAACTGTTCAGTTACTGTTGCTATAGCTCTGGCCTGCCCAAGATCCTAAAGAGCCACTGTTTGCCAAGAAGTTAGGTAAGAGTCAGGAAATATTTAGCAACTGTGAACAACTGAATAGACTGGCTTACAGAATGAGCTTCCAGGGCTGGACTGATTACTACGTTTTTGGTTTGCTACAGTGAAAAAAGCAACAGTTCTAGAACAAACTTACTAGTTCATTTAGCCAACTCAAATAAAATCTTAGAAGTAATTCCTAGAGGTTCAAAACACTTATTTGAAAGACCAGAGCAGATTTGCAAAACAGGGTGAACTGCAAGTTTCTAGTAAATACTTTCTGAACTTTGGTAGATTTTAGGCACGTGGTCCTAGTCTAAAATGCAGTTAATTTTCAAATGTCAGTGTATTTTGAGTACACGCTTAAGAACACTACTAAAATCAAAGCTGGTTTAACACTGAGGCTAAGTCCTTTTTTTCTTCTGCTTCTGCAGACAGAGAGACAAGAGTAAAAAAAGCATTCACTTTACCAGGCAGGGGACTGCATAGGAATGCTGGGTACTAGGAGATTAAATGTAAAAACCCATGTGAATAGAGGAAGAAAACAAAGTTTTGCAAATGTCATGAATTCAAGATGGATACTTTGACACAACGCAGCTCTCTTGTACATACTGAAAAAATCTTCATACTTAATGCATTTATGCTGCAAAGTTCCCAAATCATCAAGATTTGGATGTTGTTATTTTCAGAGTGTTCTGAAGAGTGCAAAATTCTGTTCAAGTCCCAGACTTCTAGAAAGCATCTTTCCATGTAAGACAGGGCTTAATTCTTTGAGTGCCCTGACATTACCCAAACTTTATAATAAAACAGAAATAAAACATAATCTTACACTGGCATCCTTACTTGATTTTGAAAATTTTCTAAACATTTCAACCACTTGATTACCATACCACAATTAAAAACAAAGCAGAAAACACTGCATGCCTTGGTAGAATTCTTACCCTTGAATGTTGGTTTTTACATTAGTTGTTAGGTTTCCCTGCTCAGACAGTATTTTACAGCTTTTCTGTTTTCTCATGTATGACAACTAAATTTCACCACAGATTATTTGACAGTTTACAAAAATGTTCTAACAAGAAAAACTAAGTTGTTACTTCCTAAATACTACTACTATCTAAAACCGACAGTTTTAGACAGTTAAACAACGGGGCAGATGCTATATGTCTAAAGCAGATTTCACTGAAGTACATTCCCAGGTTTACTCTACAGAACTTTGAAAAGTGTATCTTTTTTGAGTATTTGACCAAGTACTTCAAAATGCTGAAGCAATTCAGCGTTCAAATTATAGCGTTTGATGTAATTTCTGGCAACACTACAACAAATGTCACATAAAAGAAAAACATCTTATTTAAAGTAAGGTCTTGACAGCAGTCTGGCATAGTCAACAATACTATTCACAAATTGGAAGACTGGTTATAATCAAACATGTATGGAGGGAATTATTTTTTTCTCTGACCTCTTGAAACAATGTAAACACTTAAATTTTCACTCTCCAGTCTTTCTTAATTAATCTAATCTCTAAATACAGAAAAATGTTAGCATAATATGAACAATCTGAAGAAGTGACACTAAATGTGATGCCAATACTCATAAATATCTGTTTATGAGTATTATATATATCTGCAGCGGACTTAAAATAAATGCATCATGCTGCCACCCCGTCCTCAGCATCCTCTCAGACTTAGACAAAATCCTGTCCAGTATGACCTAAGCCTTATTCTCACCTTTCTGTGATCTTCAGTGAATTTCTCCCATCACGGTTCCAAGTTTTGGCTGAGATGTAGTGTTTACTAATCAAGCACAGAATCATATTAATGTGGTTACATAGCCTCTGAACTAACATTTTTTTCCTAATGCAGCCAGCTCAAAGCATAGGCAGACACACTGCAAGTGTCTGCACAGACATACCTGATAGAGCATGACACAGCTCATTCTCCATCCCACACTCCCCAAGAGGACAGGCAAAGAACAATGGAAAAATCTCCCGCTACGTACACATCAATTTCATGATAGAAGTATTTTTTATATATATACAATTTCTTATATGTAAACTAACGTGGAACAGGTAACTATTATACATTTAGCAGACTGTCTTCCATGTTGATAGCTCTACTGTAGTGATGAAAATTCAAGCAAATAAATACAAAATGACTGAGATATATGAAATGCTTTTAACTTTGGAGCAAAATTACTTATTTAGTACAACACTTCTACTTCTGTTAGAGCTCATTATATTCAAGATAAAGTGTTTCTAAAGTCTATTCTATTATCCATCAGTTGTAAATTCTGTTTCACAATAAAGGCATGCTTCATTGTTTTGACTAACCATCTCTAAATATTTAAGATTCCACCATTCCATCCCACTCCCTACATAAACTACACGTATCCTCAAGTATCTCCTGATAACCTTGTCCACATAGTGTTTTGCTAGTTTTGGGTTGTTTGGTCCATTTTTATTGAATTGTTCATTATCTTTTTTGGCGGTAGAATACTGGGAACTGAGTGCAATAATACAACTGCACTTTTACAGTTACTGCATTTGTAACAGCAACCACAGTGACAGCCACATCACAGAGTAAATTAATGTCCAGTTTGTTTTCTAGTACAAACCTGAAACCTTTCACTACATTTTCATTAATAATTTTATCCTTCACAACTTGCATCTCATTTAACTTCCTTTTAATTTTACCTTAAATTTTAGAACATGCTTATTTTTAAGATTTTTATTTAGGTATTCCAATAACTAGTTCAATAGGTTCTTTCCTGGCATCTGTCTTTCTCAACAGGTACTGGAACAAATCCCTTCATATCACAAAAAGGAAAATCAAGATTATTCAAAATTATTTTTAGCATTAGCTGTTACCTGCAGATTTTCAACTGATTTATGTCCTGCCTGCTATTTATTTCAAAGAAAATACAAGCTCCCCAACAACCATGATGCTCCCCTTTGCTTGAATAAAAGGTATCCTTCCAAACTGTACCACAGTAGTAACTATTGCCCAAGTATTATTTTAGTCTGTCACTGTACAGGTGAATTTCCTAAAATTACAAAGTCCACTGACTTAACTGGCACCAGAACAGGGATAAGTTTAAGCAATAGTGTAAGAACTGCCATACATGGCACTATTCATGCCAATATAATTTATCATGTATGTACATAAGAACTACACTTTAGCTTTTCTATACCTCTACCCACAGATCTTTTTTTACATGGCTAGTGACAGGATCCATTATTTTGCCAGTGAGAGCTTATATTCATTCAGGGATTCCTAGAACATTTTCAGAGTCAGCAATTTTTAACATCTGGTGGCAGATTTCATATACAAGTTCAAGACACTGTATTTTTTATTTTGTCAAAATGCTGCTGATCAAGCTCACCTGTTATTCAAGAGAATGCATGAGTGTTTCTAAAAATCATGTTATACTTTCTACCACTCTTGTAAATTGTTTGTTATCTGAATTTTTTAAAAAATAATTTTATATTTTCCTTCAAATTTCTATGGTACTGAGAACTGAACAAAGAATCCACTCTAAAAATGTGTCTCACAACTCCAGAGTGTTTAGAGACACTTTTTTGTTTCTTCCGTTTGGCTAAAAAGAGGTGTTACATCCATCTGGACTAAAATGTGCACCTTACATACTACTATAAACGTAGCAATTTATACACATTTAAAAAGAAACCAAATATAAAAACTGTCTGACAAAGAAGTAGGCAGCTGAAGATCCCATTTTGCTAAGGTTTAAGTAAAATACTGTAGTGAGTGTCTGAATTTGAGTTCCATTGGTGTCCTAAGATACATAAAAGTTTGAAGTCAGTAGCTTTGAGTTCAAAGTTAACCATCTGCATTTAAGAACCTTTCCAAGTCAGAAAGTAAAGAAGACTCTGCAAATCAGAGGTCACAGCACAGATGTAACTACAGAACACTTAGAAGGAGAAATACTACCTGATTTGAAAGAAAGAATGCCACCTGTACAATTTCCTTACATACTGGCATCATTACATTACTACCATTCCTAAGGAAAGAAAGAAAAAAAGAAAAATCTGCATTTCAACAATAGAGTCTACATTTATGTATATAAAACACAAAACCAAAAAAACCTTTAAAACCAGAATGTTAACTGGAGATCTACACAAAACCTCTTACCTTCTTTTTCTTTGGGTCTTAAAGCTCTCTCTTCTTTTTTCTGCTTTGCTTCCAGCAGTTCGCGTTTCAGCTGTCGTGCTTCCTTCCGTAGCTCCTCGCTGCAAAGAGAAATATTTTCAATAATATAATCTTCTGAGATGTACAACCACTCAGAAGAAACAGAATTAAATTAATTAATTAATTAATGGGCAGTAGATTTTTGATATAAACAAAGAGAAGGTATGGACTCACTGATGCTAAGAACATGGCTTAAAAATCAATTAGGACCTCAGAAAGTCCGTATTTTCATCAGCAGGGATAACAAAAGAACATTAGCAGACGTCTTACTTTAAAGACTCTAATAGAAATATGTTAAGGAAATGAATAATAAAACCAGGAATCCGCATCTGAATTTTACTTTAACATTCTAATTAGCCATGAGAACCACACAAAGAGAATCTGGAACAGAAGCACAGCCAAATAAATATTGCACGCATTATAAAATTCTGTTTACTCAAGCAATAAATCTTAGTATCCTGGATTTTTCGGTTGGACAAGCAATGCAGTTGTTCAGCAAAAAAACCATGAAATGTACTTAAGTGAATATTATTAGATATGAAAATTAATTTCATTCTACAAATTTTACAAAAACCTTATGTGATAACACTAGAACGAAGAAACTAAAATTTGCAAGTCATTGTGCCAATATCAAATGGAATATTGGTCTTCACAGAATCACAGGTTGTAAGGGACCTCTGAAGATCAGCCAGTCCAGGTTCCTTGTTCAAATGAGGGCCAAACAGAGGAGGGTGCCACGAGTTCTGCCCAGTCGGGTTTTGAATATCCAAAAATGGAGACTCCAAAATGTCTCTGGCCAACTACTTCTTAACCTCCCTCAATCCAAAAAAAGCTCTTCTCTACACTGAATTTAAATTTAATTTCAGCTCGTGTCTATTTGTGTCTACCTAATGGTTACATGAAAAAGAACTGATAATTACTGCAAATTTTTCAGGTGTTAGAATTTGTATTTTGCACTTCTAAATTTTAATTTTAAATTAAGTTCCGATTGATTTAGATTTCATGACAATCAAGGAATTGCAGAAATTATTACAATGCAGGAACATGACATGCGAGCATTTCCCTGCAGATGTTTTACATAGCTCAATTTTCATCTGTAATACTATTACTGACTATAGCCTTTTCTAAGCAAAAGACTTTGAACTGTTGGGTGATGACTGTTTTTGATTTTCATTGTCATTTGTATGTATGCACAAACACAGAGCTTGTGAAAAGCACTAGCAAAGAAGACTGTCACTGTAAAGTTACTCAGTCAACCACAGCAGTAGGTCTTAATTTTCAACAGCATGGCAGAAGTTACACTAAGCGAGATTAACAGGTTTTAAATAAAACTACAGTTCTACTTTTCTACCTGAAAAGAAAATCATAGGGGAAAAAGAGTTAAAAAGAAATTTTTAATCCAAGTAACTCCACTGCTTTTCTATAAATTGAGGATAGCAATGTAAACAAGCTGCATAACCATAGTAATATAGTATACTGTAACATTTTCTTATTGAAGCCGCACAGCAGAACAACACACGCCAATAAAAGATTGTATGTTTAAAATATTTAGTGCCAGACAGTGACAGCAACACAGAGTGGGTTACAAATGGCATTTGCGAATAATAGAGCCTAGCAGATCAGAAGTCTACTGTAAGAGAGACTCACTTGTCTTTCTCTAGCTAAACACTATTGCAGCATGAACAACGAACTAGCTAGTGACAGCTATTCAGTTCCCCCAACCCCTTTTTTTCCCCCAGTGGAAAGAGGTTTTTGTACAGAACACAGAAGGTCTTAATTCTTAGAAAGTCTAACTCCAAAATATTTTTTCAAGCCCTTTCTACGATCAGTACTAGGTCAATAAACGACTTCGATACATGGCTCTTTACAGACTGCACACTTTGCATATTTTTTATTCCTATACTCACTCTGCCAAATTAAGTTGATGAAAAAGGCAATCCAAGAAGGCTTCATGCTAAAGAGGAAGTCACAAGAACTGGCTGATAGGAAAGCCAGACTACATTCACAAACCACATTCAATGGAACAGAACTAGAAATGACTCCTGGCTTTGTTAACAGGAAAATGTCAGACTGATAAGGTAGAGCAGAATCAAAGTAAGGGACTACAGTCTGTACCTGTCCCTTTCATCTTTGAAGCACAGGTCTTTGCGTGCAGTAAATTTGCATTCAGGTTTTACATAACATAGCCGTTGGTTTTTGTAATCAATTATATAGGTGCCTGCTACCCCTGAAAAGTTTCTGTTGCAATAAAGGCATAGCTCTCTCTGCTCCATCCTCATCTCATTGCTCCCTTGATTCCACAGCTACACTGCAGGCTCCCCTCTTCCTCTTCCTTCCTGCTTCTTCCTCTTCTTCCAAGTTCCTGCAGCCTGGAAACTGTTCTTCCACTCTCTACACACAGAGGTACTGCCAGAGCAGATGTAATCTTCCTCTGCGCAGAAGACTGAAAAGGATCTAGCCAAATGGTTCATAACTCCAGAATTTTTAGATCCTACTCAGAACAATGAAATCATTTTATCTAGAAAATTTATAGTGAAATATGTCCAGGATTCCATTCGAATTTCTGGTTCAGCTGTGGCTTGGTTTGATAGGATTGTGAACAGTGAACTGATAGAAACTCCAGAAGTTAAGAACTATGAGTACTTGGGTAACTTCGGGCTGAAATCTACTTACACCCTAAAGACACCATGTATGATGAGGGCATCAGCTTTCCTAGTAAACTATCTGAATGCATGATCAAGAAACAACAACTCTACATTGTTAATTATAGTCACCACTCTGACTTCTCTTTAGCAGATTAATTAATACTTTTTTTAAAGAGTTCTTTTTAAAAGAAACATTCATTTTAATCACGTCTGTCTACTTCAGAACTCCCTTGCAGTATTTCCTCAGCCCTCCTGAAGATGGACTTCAGAATCAGATACACTGATGGGTTTCTTGCAGGTCTCTGTCGGTGGTGTACTTGGTTCCTAAGTCAAAAAGGAACATAAGGTCATCACTGCACTGGGCACTCATTTCCCACAATGACTCTCAATTTACCTTTTGGTCACTTCTTTTCAAAATGTCATTCAGCAGTTGTACTGTCCTGCAGCTACAACCTGCATTTTTGATTTCCAGCTGTAAAACACAGCATTTAGTTATATTACAAGGGTATTTTTATTGTGCCAGTTTAGATATTAAATTCAAATTATTTGTAATGCTCTGTTCACATGTACTCTATTATTTTCTTATAAGGACTCCTAAAAAATAAAAATAAGAATGTCAGTGGCTTTTAAATAAATGATACAAATCTACCTGTACTATAAACACTGCAGAAGCTCAGTTATTTCTCTAAATCAAAAAGTCAACACTTTATGAACCTGTATCATATCATTCCCTGCCTCCAGTTTTCCCAAAAGGCAATATAGTTATCTACTACCTACAAAATCACACTAACTAGCATTCATTTCAACTTTGGTAATTTGTTTTTGGGGTTTTTTTTCTGGTTTTTTTGTTGTTGTTGTTGTTGTTGTTGTTGTTGTTGTTGTTTGTTTTTTTTTTCTGAAGAGCATATGAAACCATTCTACTATACCTGGTTAAATGAAGGAAGGCTAACTTGCCTACATTTCTCTATA
This sequence comes from Eulacestoma nigropectus, assembly GCA_013397775.1. NCBI lineage: Eukaryota > Metazoa > Chordata > Aves > Passeriformes > Eulacestoma > Eulacestoma nigropectus. Next base: position 119,526 of record VZTE01003071.1, on the reverse strand, counting down.
TCACAACTATCACCAAGACTGGACTAGGAAATAGTTCTGTTCTTTGAATTCTTGTAGTTTTCCAACTTTTATTAACATGAACACTAGTAGAGCAGAAAGCATTACATGTTCACCAAAGTTCTTAGACTTAAGTTAACTAGCTCAATTATCTGAAAATGGTTAATCTTAAAAGATGGCGGAGGAAGGGTTTGAGAACAGCCCTACTGAGAAGGACTGCGGAGTACTCATGGATCAGAACACAGACATGAACCATCAGTGTGCACTCAAAGCCCAGAAAGCCAACTGTGTCCTGGGCTGCATCAAAAGCAGCGTGGCCAGCAGAGAGATGGAGGTGATTTTCTGCAGTTATCTTCTTAACAACACCTATTCCATGCTTCAGCTTTCTAGTATGTGCATATATTTTTCTTTTGTTTTTTAGATCAGATTAATACTCAGTTAATAAGAAATAAAATCAGTTGGAAATTTAGCCAAATATTTTTAAGTTAAATGGATAAAATTGTTTCTAAATGCCATGTACTGAAGGTATTATTCTGAAAATAATTAAGGGTCTTCTGAATTTATGAAGTAACTTAATTCAAAAAAGAGAAGTTCTGTATTTGAATTCACTTTGGCAAAAGAAAAGAGAACTGATTACAGAAATAAACAGTAATTGTGACTCTAGTGTAAGCAACCATATGATGATACTTGCTATGCACAAGTCCAAAACCACTCCTCCTTTCTTACATACATATGTAACTCTTTGTACTTGTATGCTTCTGCATACATGCATATAAACCATAACTGCCTGTATTTATTTAAGCATACCAAGTCTCTAACAAATAAAATATGTATTATATACAGACACAAATAAGACCTAGACAGGCACAGTATCTTATGCAACTGTGATTTATGGAAAAAAATGGCTGCATATATTCAAAACTGTAGTTCAGATATTCCCATCCAGTGATGACAAATCTCAGTAGATGCTAAAATTCATTCAGTGCTGATATTTCAATCACAAAGTGCTGGAAAACTTTGCGTTCTATGCATTTCCAAATTTACCCCAACTCCAGTCTAAACTTCACGACAATTCAGAGTATTCACTATTCCCCTTCTAAACTCCACCTAAGACCCTAGAGAGGCTCTAACTCCTTGAGGTTAGTCTAGCACACAGTCATTCACTGATGCTGGCACAAACAATATTAAACAAGACCACATTTTTTCAAAACTGAAGTATTTAGGTGGTGGCAAAACAATACAGATAGCCTCACAGTCAGAGGATTTACTGAGATAAATGTAAATTTATAATGGAGGAACCATTCAGAGATGGAATAATTGAAAGATCATGGTGTATTCTGCATGACTGGGCCTGGAGTTTTCCTAAAAGGCAAGTCGCAGTTGAAACAAGAATTAATCCAGGGGAAGTGCTGTAGTAATGATTAAATTATTATTTTTGATGGCATAGCATGTTACTTTCCCTTCTCTTTTTTTAGTATTATAATTACATTGCTTATATTTTTTTAAAGGCAACTTATTTTCATTTGCTTTTGCTTTCTTCTCATTCAGTAACATCAAAAGAAAATTACTAACTGGTTATCCTTAAATGGTAACATCATTTAGTAAGTGTTGTTCCAAGTAAGCATAACAGAACAAGGAAAACAACCCAAAATACTCTTATTGATTTTAAAAGTAATTTAAAACCACTAAAAATAATAAAAGTGTGTCAAGATTGTCACGTAAGTTTAATTTTTACACAAGCAGCATGCTATAACATCTTAATAAAATAAAATGAATACTAAAGTACTTCAACACTGCTCATGGTAATTTCATAGCAGAAGAGATGATTTTAATTCATTTTAGATAAACCAAAGAAAAATGAAGCTATAGTGCAATATGATTCTTTCATAATATAAGCTAATAGCCTGGAAAGAAGTCCTGGATTCAATACCCTCCTGTTACAGGCAGTCACATATTTCCCCAAACATATTAATTCCACTAAAAGCACATTTCATGTTCTCTTTCTTATATTTATTAACGATAATTTTCAATGCCCATGATTTATGTGGAAAGGTAATTGTAGAACTGACAAGCAAGCACCTTAATAATACCACAGGCAATGAGGAAGAATCTGTTCGACAGCTTTGTTTTCTGCTAGACACTCTTGAAAAATGCATAATATTCTGTTTGGGAGTTCCAGTTCTAAGTTAAAATACAAATAGTATTTTCAAATAGAGAACCCCAATGATAAAACGAAACAATATAAATATTCTTGCACAACTAACTGATTTGCAGAATGTGGGGAAGAATCAAGGTGAATGTCTACTCTCTACATGTCAGTTTTGAAGCCTTTTCTGATATTCCCCCTTCTGCTCCTTGGGGGTGAACATTCAATTCTTGGAATGGATAGCAAATTCCCCATTTGGCATGTACATCTAAGACTTTTCTAGGGTTCAAGAATCTTATTTTTGTCTAGATTGCATTACTGTTCATCTCTGGTACTGCAAGAATTTTGCAACTGTAAATATGAGAATAAAAACTATGAGTTTGGAATATGCACTGTGTCTTTCTGCCAGCCTGGTTTTGCTCAGACATCTATATGTCTGTTTTCTGCAAATGGTATATTGCAGTTGTATCTCATATATGATGATGATATAAAAATGGTGGCAGACATGTTCAGCAGTCTTGACATTGGAAACCTGTAGATGAAATATTTTAATATAGCTGCTGGGTCACCAGCATATATATTTTAATATAGCTGTATGGCCACCTGTGTTAACTGTGTTAACAGTAAGGCTGACAGTTGACGCTGCGTTTGACTTTAGCAGCATCTTGTATACTACAGTTTGTAATTAGTACTGTAACTCTTGGTTTAAAAAATAAAATGTTAGAAACTGCTGCAGTGAATGAATTTATGGATGAATTACCAGTATTTATATATTTTAACTAGGAAAGATTTCAATGATGAAATCTAAAAGGACCAGCATGCTTATGGAAGACTACATGGGCAACTGTTACTGTCTTTTCATTACCATAAACCTGAGTGTAAATAAGTGCATCACATCATTAACACTTAAGAGAACTGGCACTCTATTTTAATGTAATTATATATACTGGACTGTAAGCTACATGGTATGTCAGCAGTCCCAGTATTGTGCAATGAATTCTCACAGGCTGAAACTGATGAAGAATGTTACCATTTTACTCTCTGCTGGGAGAAACAGCAAACAGCAGAGCCCATAGGCTGAGCATGAAGTATAAACTCGTGCAAGAAAGACACTAAAGGAGAGGCAATATATTTTATTGTGGTAACTAAAACAGATGTAGAGGGAAAGAAACCCACAGGTTTCAGGGCACACGAGCTCTTCTTCAGCTAGTTTATTTTTCTTCCATAGTTTGCTTAATAAAAGGTATTAGCTTTCACTATAAACTTTCTTTGCTTACATTGTTCAGCCACCAGTTACACTGCCAGAAAATGCAGATGTATGCATTACAGGATGTATAGAAGCATATATCATGTATCACATATAATATATTAAGGCTGATTTCATGCACTATCTGGACCTTCTATGTTCACAGCAGATCCTGGAACAGATAGGAGACCCTAAATTTTCTCAGTTTATGAGGAAAACCTAACTTTGCTTACTGCAAGATAATTAACAACTGTTAAACAAAACAAGAAAAAGTGGAGACCGACAGCATCTCTCACCCAGACTGCTGCTGGATCTATCTGGATTGCAAATGCCTACCTTAATGCTTGATAGAAGTATGTTTGCTCTTTTT
>VZTE01003071.1:5743-115733 GCA_013397775.1 Eulacestoma nigropectus | reverse complement strand
TTTTTTTTTTTAAAATAACACACCACATTGCAGACCAACAGAGCTGTTGCAATTAAGAAGTTTTCCTCTTACTCTGTCACTTCTGAATGATGGCCTGCAGGAGGAATTCTTGGTTTCTGTATGATTCTATGACTCTTAAATTTCACCCTAATTCTATCATTCAAGCTTTTGAGATCATACAATTTTGCATTAGGATATTCCTATTTCAATAACATTACTTTCCAAGTTTACAGTATTTACAAGCTTCTTTTAACAAAAAGTGGTGGGTTTTTTTTTAGTATTTAAAATAGTACTGAAAACCTGAAATTAGAACTAGCCTATAAATTTGATCCGAAACAATAGCTTTCAACATACCTTATGTCCTGTTTCAACCAACTTCTCATTCTTACTAATTTTACAGTTCTTGTTCTCTATTTCTCTCTCTTTAATTTTAACCATCTCTTCCAGATCAATCTCAAAATAAATTTTATCACGAACATTTAGCCTAGAAAAAAGCTTACTGTTGTCCATGAAATACTTACAGGTAGGTTAACTTATCAGAATATTTTTTAATAAACCAATTCAACACGTTTTTTTCTATTAGCCACTAATAACCATTTTTAATATTCTTACTTTCATATCTAGATCATTGTCTTATATTGTTCTACTATCTTAGGGGAAGCAAACCAAATCTGTAATTTGATACGAAAGCTTAGAAATGTGGTTTTACCAGAAAAGTCGAACAGGTTTTAGTATCTTAGATAAAAGTAATAAATGCTTTAGAAGTAGCATGGGTGTAAACCAGAAAAACCTAAAACTATTAGTTGCAATGCAAAGCTCACAAAAAATGGACCAGAAAGACAGGCAATTAAATAGTGTGACTAGCAAGTTGTAAAATAATTTTTAGAAGAATTTTACATCTGTAAACCTAAAGCTAGAGCTGTCAGAATAGACTGTAGAAGGTCATACGTTAGAAGGTGTATAAAAGGGGCCATGATGACTTTTAAAGAGGAAACAGCTGAAAGTTTAATGCTAAAATGACTGAACTTATTAAAACAAGAAAACATAAAAGAAGCAAGAGGTCACTAGATCACATGGGATTAAAAGGAATAATAAAGAAAAACAAAATCACTGCTGATTGGCTAAATGATTAATTTGTGTCAGCTTTAAGATTCTAGGGAGATAACTCTCCAAGAACATAATCTGACTTGGACATAAAGATGAGACAAGACCAGAGAGACAGGTGTCAGAATGTTGTTTTCAACCAACTAAAGTATGATAAAGCTCCAGAGTACATCCTCAGGAAGGAACTCAGAAATGACTGTTCTGCTAACTCACCTTAAAATCAGTGCTGTACCAGATGACCAGGTAGTAACAGTGTACCTCTAGAATAAAAAGGATGACCAAGGACAGCACAGTGAACATAATGACAGCTTCTGGTAAACTGTTTTAAGTAACTAATAAGATAAAAATCATCTTGAACAGTGAGTCTCTAAGTTTTCTCACTAATCCAGTAGTTTCATTCATTTCATATTGGTGAAGGTGTGGATGAGCAATGTGATGGGACAACAAGGTGAACAGCTTTAGATATTCAAAAAGCCTATACAATGAGCCTTTTAAAAAGAGAGAGAAAAGGGTGAGAAGTGGATTGAAAACAAAGCACACAGTGAAAAAAGTTAGCCGAACTAAGACAAGAATAAACAATTACTTTCCAGTTTAACTAAGTTAATATTTCAAGTTAAATATGCTGAAAAAATGGAGTGAGATGTATTACCAGAAGATCCAAAATCAGGAGCTCAGCCAACCCAAGACAAAATATGGTGATTTCTCATGGTTTTAGCTCAGGAATGGAAAATTGAACAAACAGGTCCTCAGAAACTCAAATTATCTTAAAAAATTGAAGGAGATCCTGCAGAATGAAGGACTCTGTTACCCTAAAATAATAGAACAAGTTAATGAAAAAAGCCTGTGAACTTTACTACTAACAGCTCAATGAAGATCTCTACCAGTATGGAGGTGTGGAAAATAACAACAGAAAATGCACATTTATCAGGGAGAATAAACCAAGAAGCATTATGGTGGCTGTACAAGAGACAGCCAATATGACTCCATTTAGAATACTATAAATGAAATTGAATATCCATGCCAAAATGGTCAACACAGTAATACAGGAAACTCCAGAAAATATGACAAACATTATTCCCATCATGAAAAATCACCCCTGATGTGAACATGAAGAAAAAAGGAATTATTCATTTCAGAAGATGAGACAGAGGAAACATGAAAAAGTGTAGTGAAATCACAAATACTTCAGGCTTTTAACATGTAGGTAAGCAGGCACTCAGTAATAGCTCAGGAATTAGAAAAGATAAAATATTTTTCACTTTTTGGATGAGACCACTCAGTTTCTTCAGCGTAAAAAACCTTCACATTATTAAAAGTATGTCAGACATTAACATGAAAACCAGGAACATCTATTTAGAACAGTTAACGCTAAAAACAAATTTCAAAAGAAACAGAATACTCCATGCCTTGGGACCACCCAATTACAAATCAGCTTATGGGTATTGCTGATGGATTCCTCTCCCACTTCTCTGGTACTGGCCACTGGCCAGACAATTCCACTGGCAGATTCCTACATCTTCAGTGGAAGCAAAGACACTTCAGACAGCAGCATATGCCTGATAGAAATTTTTCTCTACAAGTCTCACTCTGACTCTCCATTTTATGAAAAGTGTCATCAGTGCTCATGATTACTAAGTACGAAAATATTTGTATCAGCACCATATTTGTATCAGTCTTCAAAAGAATATAATGTGAGGAATGATGGAAATAGCTTTCTATATATTCTACTAATACTGGTATACCATAGGTTATTTTAAACATCTAACTGTACAGATTAAACTAAGAACATAATATATGCCAATTATATATCACCATTTCTTGGAAATTGGATAAAACACTTGCTCTGAGTTTTGCCTGCTGTTTCCCAACATCTGATAAAAATTTTTAACAGATGGAAATGATTGCAAAGTGAACAGCACTCCCTTCATGTTCTCTATTCTGCTGATTTAATCACAAACCCACTGAATCTGATAGTAATGAAACAATAGAGTTGTTGCTGATGAGATCACCAAATGGCTTCCATAACAACCTATCAAACGCTGTAAAATATAGTCACCACAGACATACAGAGTTATTTTCTGACCTGCCATATTACTTGTCAATACAAAACAGTAAATTCTATCATAGGAGTAATGGTAAATAAACAAATTTTATTTGTAATTACATTGAAGAACCGTATTAAAAATAGAATTTTGCCAAAAATCTTTCATAGAGTTAGCTACCCTAGACATCTATAGATTTTAACATCTTCCCTATTACAAAATGGCAACATTATTCCTGAGTGAGTCTGCTCTGCAGTCTCTATATAACAGGTATTTTAAACAACTGAATCATATCAAAATGATTTGCTACTGCAAACTACAACTGAGAACTCTGAGTACACAGTAGCTAGTAGTTCTAATAATGCAAAGAAGGCTTAACTTTAAGTATGTCCTGAGGTGCTTTCAAGTTCTATGCTGAAATGTCTGAAAGATCAGTTAAACATTCTACAGAATCTACCAAGTGTATATCTCCACAAGCAACTACAGATTTTCTTTTTTTACTAAGACTTGAAATGAGTAGGTCTCTGAAGAGAAAATAAATTTCATTTTTCTCAAATGTCCACTTTATGTAAAGTGCGTTTTTGTACATGAAAATATCATCAACTTAATGCCAGTTTAAAGACTGTCTGCAGAATGTTTCAAGTCTAGAAACAATCACTGAGCCTCATTCAAAACAAAAAACCCCTACGTCTTCCAATAGTACTGTTTGAGCCTCAAAGGATCCAACAGGGTGATTCATCCAGCCTGAGGATCCTCCCTGGCTGCCCCCTCTTCTAGGGGCTCCTCCGATCCAGACAAGAGAGAGCAGACTGGAAAGAATTTTTCTGGCAGCACGAAAAGAACCTAGCTGCAGCAACTGCTTTTCCCAAGCCCTCTTTTGTCACATGAAGGAACCACATGTACATGATGTGACAGGGTAAAGATGTAGGACACTATGGGAAAGTCAAAAGCCAGGATTTCCACTGTCAGAACAATTTACATCATACTTCTTCTGAGGGACTCTTGAAGACAGAGATTGCTAGGTGCAGGCTGGATGAGATGCCCTGGTAGCAGCACCCTGCTCCTTGTTTCCCTTTTCCTATTTAAGGCAGAAGACACAGACATACACAGTAAACATGGCACTTCAGGGAATTACTCTCCAGAGTTGCACAACAGAACGCAGTCAAAATAAGCCAAGTAACATATTGTGAATTCTCTGTGTTTGGAAAATTATGTCGCTCACTCATCAGTCAAGCACTGTTAGCTCCGTCTACACCTACAAGTGCTATTTGCTATTTTTCATATGACAAGGACTTGAGGGTATAAAATGAAACTTCAAGACTGCATATTTAAAAGAAATAAAAGGAAATATTGTCCACACTGCTCACAATTAAACTGAGGAATTTACTGCCACAAGACACCATACAGACCAAAAGCATGAACAGGTTCAAAGCAGCTAGATCTAGTCACAGAAGAAAAAATATATCACAGAACATTAAAGAGAAAAGGCCAAATGAACTTCCTGACTAAATAAGCCTTGAACTTCAGACTGTTGGAAAAAGGAGAAGTTGCCCGGTAGTGTCTTAGCACTATGCTGCTTCTGTCCACCATCAGAGAGAGGACATTTAGCTAAACAGATCTTTGATCTATTTTGGCATAATTTATTCTTAAAGCAGTTAGGATTTCTAAAACATGATGTTTATTATTTTGACTTAGTAGCACAACAGCGTCGAGTGGTATTTGCCATACTGGAGACCTCCACATCTGAAGGTACACAAATGTATTTATTTTTTTAATTGATTTTTGGAATTAAGTATCTCTCATGTAAAAATATTCCTCATAGAAAATGATCTGTCATTTTTTGTTTCTGCATGAAGGGAAACTAAGTTTTTTTGCAGCTCCAAGAAAGATCATCCTCTTATTTTATGAAACTGGAAAAGCTTGATATAACTTTGAAAGCAACAACTGTGAGATAAGCAATGGTAAAACAAAAAGGAAAAGCATTCTAATTTAATGTAATGCATCAATCATTACACAAGGAAGTAGATTAATAATAAATAGATTGATTTTGAAATACTATTTCAGTCAAAGCCTGACAGTATTTAGGGCCTGTGTGAACTTCCTCCATACTGAACATGTAATACACAACCATCACGCCACAGCTGACATAGAGTTATCTAGAGAATGCCTAAAGACTATAGAATTAATTACACCGATGTATACACAATCAGAAGAACTCTTCCACCTTCCCACAGTGTTATCAAAGTATGTATTTCAGTGCTTAGTATATTCTGTACATTAATTTTTTTTATTTCCACTAGATGAGTCAGAAAAACCAGCAACAAATTAGCATCATAGTAAGACCACTACAAAATTAATAAAATTAAAGTGATAGTTTCTATGACAATTATTAATATCTGTGAAGTCTGTGAATATCCAAAATTAAGGTCCGTTTTATCTCAGAGTTCTACAAGCACCATCTCAGCTCTACGTTATTTTACAGAAGAATATCTGAGCTGGTCTGCTTCATACTCCAGATGGATTTCACATTCTTATGAAGTAGTTTCATCTCTAACCTCTTCCCATTACCCATTCCCTGCTCATGTGAAAAAAGAATGGCTCCAAAATGCCCCTCATTATTATCACCCCACATCTGTATATCAATTAAGCATGGACTATTTGTGAGCCAGAAAAAACATTTTGATACTTCTTTAGGCTGAATGAAAAGTATTTCTAAATTGAGCTAAAGCATATCTCAAAAATGAAATCAAATAGCAAAGATGTTTCATTTTTGCAGTATATCTGAAACTGGACCTTTATCATCATGTTGCAATAAAAGCCTACTTCAGATGATCGTTTCACCCTCAGGTGTGATTGAAAAGTTTTGTAACTGACTAATAATGAACATTATTGGTATCAAACCTACTTAAGGATGGTCAACCGGATGTTTTATTCCAGCAGCCATAGCACATTAGAGATAACAGATTGGTGTATGCAATCATGTTAATTATTTGTATTGTAAGTGCAGTCTCAAACTCTCCAGTCTTATACACTGCTTTACATGTAAACCATTCTACTGGGTTATTACATGTATAGTTTAATGTGTTATACCTACCTCAAAATGAAATAAAATGAAAAAAACCAACCCGGATATATCGATTACTTGTATTACACAGGCTTAAAATGTTGAGGCTGAAACATTTCCAAACAACTAGCTGTAAGTATACAAGGAAAACTAACCTTATATTTGAGCATTTGTAAGAAAGGTGCTAGTTAGCATGCATTTTATCCCATGCATAACTGCTTCAATCAAGAAATATCCTGCAAGTTTAACCTTTTTAGGCTTCAGTCAATTAAATTTTTGTCCTTACTAGTTGAATTTATTATAAAACAACTGACTAAATTTTATATTTAAGCCGACATAGGTAACATTTTCACAGTTCAGATCACAAGAACAGTTCGATGCTTGTAACAATGCCACGACTGACATTAATTTGATCAGTAGAGGGCTATAGAGGGCATTTATTTGTCAAATATAAACACACTGTCACATAAGTGAAGTAATATTTTTAACATGTGCAAATCCAGTACTTGATTTAATAAACATGCAACTGCTTTACAATTGCTTAAATAAAATACTACATAGTATAAATCATATACTAAAACCATACAGTGTTTTACACTCTATGAAATCATGCCAATTATTCTTAGTATAGACAAGTTCCATTAAACAGACAAGAAAACCAGCTGTAACACACAAATATTTCTATGACATGCTGAAGACAGTGCTCATTTTGGTTAAGGAACAAGAAGTTAGTATTTGGTTCATCTCTACTTTGCGAACAAAACAGGCATGTGACATCATAACAATGCTTGCAACACGGGTTTTAATTAAGTACAGAAACATTAAGGGTGAACTTTGTTTTGTGAAAAAGTCTTAGAATGTACAGGAGTCTATTTGTCCCAACCCCTCAGCATTAAATAGTGTCTTATCTTTAAGCTGCTTTGAATTTGGAGTCCTAGAGCCCAGCTTAAAATACTAAAGTCTACCAATAAACCAATAAAACTCAGTGCTTAAAAAGTCAGGTAGGAAGTTAAAATAACCACGATATCTGCACTTAGAAATCAAAGGATGCCCCTTCCTTTTAAATTTTCTTCCTAAAATTACTGGCAAAGAACAATAAAGTCAATAAAGAAAAATAATATTATAAAGAAAAAGATAAAAAGATCATAGCAAGAAGTAGTCTTACTACAAAAACATATAAAAAATTGCCAATATTCTTTTTACTTTTCATCTTATGTTTAATTTCTTCATTGCACCTGTTATTCAGTGCTAAAACAATAACGATCATTGGACACAGATGATGGGCCTCATGATTTTCAATGTTACTTTTTCCTTATATTAAAAAATTTCCTTCAATCATGAAGTCTATGCATGACAACATAAAAAATAACACAGTAATCTAGGGGTTTTTACTTCAAAATTTATAGTGTTATAATATATAGAGTCTATATAGTACAGTATACTATATAGTATTATATAAAGTATTAGTTACTTCTTTTTTATCATTATCAGCATTTTGGGATCTGGTTTTCATTTGTTGATTAGTCAGTAAAATCCTATTCCTGTTTTCACGGAACTACTAAAGATTATCACTAAATATTCTCAATTAAGGAATGTCAATTGAAATGTTTCATACAAAACTCTCTCGTGTCACTTAAGTTACCATAAATTCAGTTTTTTGTGGGAGTCCATCTGATTTTTACAATTTAAATCTAAAAATACTTAGAAAAATGCTCGTAAACTAAAATCAGCAGTTGCTTCTCATTCAAGCTAGCTGTACCACATTTTATTCTAGAAGTATTTTATATCTGTAATATCCTTATAAATAGAAGGTTACAGCTGTATGCTGAAAAGCTCATATTCTAAAGGGTTAAAAGCAGAAAAAAGAAAGTAAGGCTAAACTGAGGGATGGCAGACACGTCACTTGAAGAAAACAAAATAATGGATTTAAGAAATTCTTCAGTGTTAATAGATTATTGAGATGAGGTTTGTTCTTGAAGTCAACAAGTAAGTATTAGATAATATTCAAACACAGAGTTTGTTGATGCTTTTTTTTATAAAAAGAAAACTTGAAACGTAAGTGGCACACAGCCTCAGTTAGGAGGCTGCAAAAGGAGAGCAGAGGATTCAACACAGATTTTATTAACTCAATTTTCTTTTCAGCTTTGCAGTTCACCTTTAAAATAAAAGCTTAGATTCTGCTGAGAACAGCAAAATTTGTGGAAAATCCACAGGGAGGCTCCAAATCCTTGGGATTTGTGGATTTTCTGTTTGAACAGATTTTTATTGTTCCTGTTGATTGCCCCAACACTCACTTTCAGCCACCAGGCAGCTTGAGTTATGTTATCTGTGGGCATTTAAACAGTACCAGCAGGTAGCTTAACTTTCCAAACTCATGTTTCCTAAAAGGTAGAATGCCAAATAACTGTTTGGAGAGACATGAAAATGTAGAAAGAATGATCTTATCAGTTTTGTTAATTTAACTTGGTTTAATAATTGCCACTGACTTGTTAGATATATTAAGTTATAAAAATATTTTTATATGGACTGACACCTCTATTTTCATTCTTTTTGTTATTGCCTGATCACATAGTATAGGAAAAATGGCTCTGTCTGGGCTAAACGCCCAGAACATTTGAAGCATCTCATACTGAAACAATAGTAGTCTTTGTTGAACACCATCTGCTAGCATATTTTTTTTTTAATCATTGTGTGTCTGCTAATACAGATGCACTGCACTTCCACAAAAGTGGAATTACATTCATGCTCAGACTAAATACTATTCATGTAAAAAGTGTTTCATTTCACGTAATGACTAAGCTGCAGTTATACTGATGCAACACACACAAGATAAGCATGTTCTATGTAGCCAGATTATTCAGAAATATTTGCTCTTGCTCCTTTGATTTTTACACAGTCATCATTCATCCAGTACCATAAATCTTACCTTTCAGACATCATTTGTATTTTGAATTTGTTGGTATTTCTCATAACTCTATGTTGCTTCACTAGCTATTATGGGTGAACTGACTTGGCTAAATTATGAATCAGACAGTAAACAGTATATTAACAAAAATCTGCAGACACTAAATAATTGTTATCTGCAGTGAGAAAACAGAAATGCATTCACAGACTTATAAAAATTACAATATGGGCAGAAATGAACTCTGTCTTGAAAAGTGCAAGAAGAAAAATCTAGGAAAGATAGTTAAAAGTGCAGTTAGTCAATAGGAAGAACCAAGTAGTAACTCGAAACCCACGGACAATGCAAACAAACCTAATTAAAAACAGCACTGTGGCTATATTCACAGTTCTCCTTAAGAAATTTTGTGGAATTAATATTCTGGTCATACCAGTCCTGGCTGAAATTCTACTGCAAAAATGACATGACAACTGTTAAACTGATTTTTGGAACAGCTAAAAAAGGATAGTTCCAAATTCGTAGCAAATGATTTTTAAAGCTGGAGGAAGAAAATGCAAAAGGTCTACTAGGTTACTTAGGTTATCTGCTTCCTCATTTCTACAAGACCAACATTTCTTGGTACTCTTAATATAAATATCTGAAACAATCATTTCTGTATGTTTCATAATTTGGAAAATATTTCTGATATCCAGTTCAATATTCTGATTCTCCCTTCCTCTCAGCATCTTGGAACTTTTCTGGTCTTGTTCTTTCAAAATTCCTGTAAGAAATACGCTATTGTAAATCCTCAGACATGAGTAGACACTAAAGCTTTAGAAATGACCTTGTGTCCACTGTCCAGCTATACCTGTATATACACTCAGGCAATCACAAATATAAATAAAGCATATTAGCTTAACATTAAATTAAAATGTCAATTAGAGCTTCTCAAGGCCATTGATCTTGTAGTTGCACCATGTCAATTCAACTGTTAAGATTTTTGGTAAGCCAAGCCAGAAGGCATTTGTTTAAGACTATATTCAGTTGTATTTCTAAACTGAATGGAATTCAAGAAATAATGAAAGTAGCATGGATACTTTACAAACAGATTTTCTGTCACGTTTAGTACTCAAAATGCATTAAAAAATTAAAATGGGTAACTGGCTTTTTTTAAGGCTTCCTTATTCTTTAGTAGGTACAGAAAAAAAAAGTAATTTGTAAAGAAGAAGCTAGACAGCTATTTCATGATTTTACAAATTAGTATTTCTAGTGAACAAAACCAGAAATTTCATAACCCACAACTCTATAGTTTTGGGGGGTTGTGGCCATTGGAAGACAAATCCAGTGCCAAAGCAGTACTACGTATCTTTTAAGTCTGGTACTCTGTGAGTAGCTGATTAATATTTTATATAAATACCTTCCAAAACATACTCCCAAATGAGTTTGCTATTTACACCATCACATCCCTAAAATTCTGACTTCCAAGACAAGACTGCTGTTCATATTTCACACAATTTAGGTGAGAAAAACAAGTAGTGTTCATTGTATTATGAAGTAATGATATATTAATAAATAGACTACAGGCCTATAAATGTTTCTCCAGCAAAATATTATACATAATTTTTAATTGCCCTGTATAAAATAATCTCCCTTGCACATCTATTCTCAGAAATGATCAAGCAGTCATGAACCATTGCACATTTTGTTTAAAGTAAGTCTTACAAGAACAAAATATAGAAGGAAAATATAAATAATGATTTCTACTACCAACATATATTGCAGAACATTTCACAATTAGTAAAACCAAACTCTGTTAAACAAAGCTTTAATAGCAAAGCAAGTAACACATGAAGAAACTGTCTTGTAACTTACTACTTTTCAAAGACTTTCTTTACTTCAGAATCTCTCTCAACAAAGGATTTCAATAACAGCCAACACCTTTTTTAAGTGATCCACTGAAGCGATTACTATACAAGAAAGCACTAATAGGAAATCATCAAGTTAAAACCTGGCAAGCAGGTTTTTTTGGAACTGTGTATAAAATGCAAGCCCTTAAAAACCAGCAACAGTTTATTGGATTTTGGTAGGCATAACATGATCAAAGGGTTCTCTAAACCACGAAAACATGGAACTATTAATTGCATGTTCAGAACATTTTTAAAGTACATTCCATTTAAAAAGTGCACATTACAAATAAAGAAAAATTGAACTCCACATTTATATGGAAGCTGCTGTGCTTGTGTTTATGTCTCACAGCTACATAAATATATGATTCATGCAGGTTGCCTCCATCTGCTCTCAGGATTTTTTTTAAAAGCTTGTTCACACCTTCTTTTGCAGGCTTTCTTTCCTCAAAAATCTATTTTTTCCTGATAATGAAACTTTCACTGGGCTGGCAGCTAGCCAGCTCTTTCACACACTCTTTCTGTAGGTACCTAACATAACTTCGTGTAGCTTGGATGCAGGAAAAGAACTATCCTGTTTCCCTCACAAGACTAACATTGTTTTGTCTTGTCCTTAACAGCTCCTCTTCTGTGTCAGTGCAACTGCAAGAATCCACCAAGCTCTTCTGTTTCACTGTGTTACCAGATAAGAAAAACACCATACAGATGACTTTTAAAACTAAAAAAAAGGTGAAAAATTAAAAATCCAGTAAATCCAATAAATGCTAGCATTTCTTTTAGGTACGGAGGTCCTTGATACTTACCTGGTTATTCATCATAGTGAGACATTAATGTGTTTGACATCAGTTTTGGCTCATGGCTCATGAGTTTTCCAGCAGATACTCCTGCAACAGTTTTTCCTGCCTTTCTACCACTTATTTTTCTTTTCAAACTGTTCTACCATCTTCTTTTTCCTTTTAACAATTCACCGTTATCTAAATTTACGCTGAGTACTGTCTTTTGTATATTTGTGTTATCATTCTTGCAAAAGATTAAGCACTTATTACAAAGTGCTTCAAATTACACATTATTGCACAACTTTTGATCTGGTATAAAACGTAAGAAAAAAAGAGAATGGATTCATTTAACATTTCTGATTGGTATATGAGATACTGAAAAGCCATATTACGTAGACGTCTATCAATACCTTTACTAAAACTACTTGAAAAGTTAAAAAGAAGGGATAATTCATTAAGAACAAGTTTTTCCACAACTAGTTTAAAGTATGCAAAAGATTGAAACCAACAGTATGAGAAGTGAGTCCTACTAAAGTACAGCCATGTCTTTCATTTTCCAGGCTTCACATGCCCTTCCTACCCATCCCTAACACTAAGCAGATATGTCAGAACCCTACGACAAATGAAAGTGATTTCTTTAACATTCCTGAGAAAGCAGTAAAACTGCTCAAGTAGGTAGGGCACAATTAACAAATACTTCTTACAGAGGAATAAGTAACTTCTTAGCTACATTTCACAAAGTATAGCATTAGAAAAAGAAGCAGTCTTCTAATTACTTCATTTTCTTTTACCTTATGATATTCAGCATTTTCTAGACAAAGGATTTCATACTAACAGAGAACACTGCCTTAAAAACTGTGGTGGTAAGTTTCTCTAGAAAGCAAAGCAAGATAGTGAGGGCTTAGCCAGTAACAGATGGCATACCACTAAAAAACAGCATCAGATCTATCAAAAAACAAAAAAACCTATAAAATTAATTCATTTGGAGAGAGGCATAAGTATTAACTGCATCCACACCCCTGGCAGTATATGGGAGATGCTACCTTCAGGCTAAGTAGACTGCAGAAATATAGCTTAGGTTCACAACTCTCCATAAATACATTCTAGAGCATTTAGGAAAGAAAAGATGAGTGGATATGTAAGTTTTAAACCCAAGTTTCAGAGATTCCTCCTTAAAACAGAAAATTTACTACAATTGTATTTTTAAGGTAATGGAATTTACTGCTTCTGGAGAGGACTGATGCCTTGAACTTACAGAAGTATATCAGAAATGTATTAGTTTGGAGAGAAGAAAGAGAAATACAAAGTGAAATTGACCCTAAGTGATGATTAAAGTCTTGTCTTCCTTTGCAATAGAAAGGACAACATAAGAAGCAAGAAAATAATGTCAGTTCTTGCTTTCTTTCTTCACAAGAATGTGCTAACTGGTATTACAGAAAAATACAGAGTCTGCCTTGGGTATAGATAATAGAAACAACTGGCTCAAAATGCTACCCTGGCATTCAGTAAATTGAATACGGCAACACCACATGTTCACTGTTGATTACATTTGTCCAACAGGAAATCAATCTCACACAACTGTGAGAGACTGGGTAAGACTGTGTGTTTTGACTCCAATCAGACTCTGAGCACAAGGAATATGAGAATTTGGGCTTACTACAGGTAAGTAAAAAGACTTCAGACAACTGCCTTTCATGCATCTGCTTAGGTGTAAAAAGCAAGCCACTGCACTCCCATAACAGTTTAGCTTTGTACATAAATACTTCTCAGCTCCTCCCCCATGTACTATTTCGCTTTCTATTTTCTTGCCCTTTTTGTCTGGATTGAGATTCCGTGATAAAACCCAGATAGAAACTATAACTTCATCCTAAAAACTCTCCTGTGTTACTCATCCTCTGCCATAATATCCACAACCCCCCAGCTGATACCAGGCGTAAACAGCTGTCAGTCTACAGCTCCTTCTGTCCTATTATTTTTCCCACCGTTTTTCCCTATTCACACTTATCAAAACAGTAAACAAAGAGAACAGAACTACATTATTTTCTGAAGACAACCTTATGATTTTGTGCTCAGTAGCTGTATGTTGCATCTATACCCCAACTCCACTTTTCTGATTGCTATAGCTCAGAAACACACTAGCAAAGACTGTAGCCTTTCCATGCTAACACAGGATCCAGCCTGAAATGGCATAAATCCAGTTACATATGGTGGTATTGATACTTGCACTGTCAATAATTCTCAAGACTGTCAAAAGTGATGAAGAATAAACTACTTTTCTTTTTAAAAAACAACTTTGCCAAATGCTTCAAGATCAGTAGGAATATTAAGCATAATTTTAAAAATCATTATCAAGAGACCTTCTTCCAAATAGGCAACACCATCAAGTGGCAACAAAGAAAGAACAGCAATTTACAATTTTTACATGCTTATTTTGTTAAAAACAAGCATGATCTACCACCAGATTGGATTTACATATATACACATAAAAAATTAACTTTTTTCCTCCAGTTTTAATTGTCAAATGCCTTTAAATAGGAATACAGTAACTAAATGAATAAAAAGACTTATTTATACAGAGCAGATTATGTAAATGGAAAAAAAAAACCTTGCAGTTCAAATGCATATCATGAAAGAATATTTCAGGGACCAAATTCAGTGCAGTGTCTACATCATATTTGAAAAAGTTAATGTTGGAACAATAACTGAATACAGCTCATGGTGTTGGTCTGGATGAAGCTACTTCTGTGACAACTGGCAATCTTGCATTTCATGCCAGTGCAAACCAAACTGGTTTATGCAGGCAAGGAATGGCTTGAGGAGTTCTTTAAGAGGAAAAAATTAATCTGGTTGAGGGGGAAAAAAAAAGTGATTTTGAAAAAATCTGCACAGCAGACTACTACAAATTATTTCTAAGAATTAAGCCACTACATTTTAGAGATTGGTAAATACATACAGAATATGTCTAAGATGCAGTAGGGGTGGAGACCCACTTGCTATGTTAGGAAATGCAGTAATAATTTTGTTTGTGAAACTATCCGTTGCAATAGTTACCTAGGAGCTTGGTATCTCATCGGATAGGCTAGCAGCCAGGAGAATAGAAGGAGCATATACACGTTCTCTCATATATACCCCAGCCTGCAAAGATGTACATATTAAGTGATGGGCAGAGGTAAATAAAGGAAAAAGGTAGTAATTAATTAAACAGTACTTTGTAACTGAATAGCTTTTAGTACTGAAGATGCACAGATTCTATAAAGTATTTTGAGATTATTGCTACACGTGCATTTTTACTCATGTTTCAGGCCCTTGTTTGGGTGGGTTTTGTATTGCTTTAATTTTGGGTGAGTATAGGTATCACATATTTGTTCTTGAACAATTCACAATTCATGACACCACCTGCAGATGATTTTTACTACTTGGTGTCTTATCTGCTTCAAACTCAAAAACTAAAACTTAGACTGAATTAAACTGGTATTACACATTTATTATTTTCAAGTATAGAAACAATGAAAGAAATAACTTGCTCTTCTGTTGTTCCTGTAATTGGAAACTTCTAGCTTCTCCATGTTCCTTTTCATGACTTTTAGATTAACTTAATATCTTAATAATAATATTAACTTTTTCATACTATCTTTCAATATGGATGAACAGGAATGATATGCGAAGAATTTCAAGTCAATAACCTAAAACATAGCAAGCTAAGCTTTGTAAAAATGCTGGTCTGGAAATAAGTGCAAAAACATGTGACAAAATAGTGAATGCTAACTGCTTTAAGGCATTGCTCACTCAGACTCTCTCTCTTCAGACAGTGTTAGCAGTCTTTTTCTGACCACACCTGTCCCACAGGAGTCTCCAGCGGAGTAGTGATGTTATGTTTTAGTCTCAACCCATGAAAAGAAAAAAGCACCCTTTCATCTACTTGGGGGGCTTATAAAAGACATTTCCAGCACACATAGTGAGTTTTCATTAAAATGCATCCTTTTCCTCTAACTTCATTTCCTTAGGATATCTCCAAACTCCTTGTCTCACCTCCATTCTGTGCTATGTTTATGTATTTCATAAGAAGTTCTAAGACTTGGACAGTGTTTTGTCTGTCTCCAGTTTCAGTCTTAACAAGCCTCTCCTCTTACCACACAACCCAGAGCCTAGCCTTTTGAATTCAATGAGTCAGCAGCTTTTACCTTCCACTGAAATGTTTGCAGAGCATGCTATGTCTCCACCAAAAGGTGAACTGTATGCACTGCATGTAGAAACAACTATCAACATTTACAAAAAAAGGCAAATAGAGCCATTACCTACTTCCATTTAAGCTCGCAAAATATTTAAAGCCATTTTGTGAATCTTGTTCTAAGTTTTAGAACTCACATTACTACAGCTGTACTGTCACAATTTTTTTAACTTGCTGCCAGCACATAAGCTAGTGATAAACCATGCACAGAAACTGCCAACTTTAAGCAGAGTAAATGCCTGGCATCAAAGGAGAGAAACAGATCCTGGCCAATTATGTAACTTCTCATTACATGATGTCAAGGATTTGCCCTGAACCATTCATGACCAATCCACATTAATTTTTAATAACAACAAAAGAAGTAATTGTTAAGGTATTTTATATATATGAAAACATTTGGATCAACAACTAAATGAAGGAATTATTATTTGACTTCAGGGAAAAGGGTGAGGAAAAAACATTAAAAAGATGGCTGTATCAAACAACTTCTATCCACACACACAAAGGGATCAAAAAAAGAAAAAAAAATTAAACAACAGCCATAACATACTAAGCTCCCAACTTTTTAATGAAATGGTATTTCAGATGACCCTTTTCTACTTTTCCAAGAGCATGATTACGTATTGATGTAAAGTCAGTACACAAAGAAACACAGTGGATCAACAGTGAATGAGACAATGAAATTAGTACACTTCAACATTCTAGTGGAAAATATAGAGGGCTAAGACACATGAACTCACTTCCTGAAGCAGTCTTCATAAAAATAGAAAAAGATATCAGAATTGCACAAAAGATCCCTGTTTAGAAGCATCCATATAAGCTGGATTTCAGGAAAGGCCACTGCCATCTAAAAGAACAGGGCACTAAACTAGCAAAACTGTAAATATATTGCTGAAACAGTTCTGTTAGACCAAGACAATTGCTAGTACCCTTAAGTTCAGTTACTTAATAATTCAGTAGGAAAAATACACACAGTAAAAGGTGTTTTGCTGCTGGAAAATATATATGTATGTGGAGTAATTAAGAGATGTGATGGAAGTACCATTACTCTGAACATTTGGTTCTCAACACGATTTTAGAGAATATGAAAGAGTACAATCCCCCTGTGATGAGATGACAGACTAGTATATCCTAATATATCCCTTCTGCATTTAGATTACATTAATTTACTGCAACATCCTTTTTTCTAGTAGGAATGATCCCACATTCCAAGTATTAAGTGATACGACACTAATTGGTATAACTGGCTATCTGATACAATTGACAGTACTGAAACCTACAGGGTCAATACACATGGTATGTTGAAAACTCTAGGAGGAAATCAGGGACTAGAATTCTAGTTAAGAAAGACAGCATAGAGAGAAAGAAAGTCAGGAAAGCTAAATTATTTTAGAATACTTCTGAAGCTGAAGAGCTTTCCAGGCCTGCAGACCAGCCTGATAACTAAAAACACTGAATATGTTGAAAATAGAATATTTATAGACATGTTTTCTACAAAACAAAACCAAAACTGAAACAAAAAGCCAAACAAAAAAAGTACAATACTCTAAAATTATCTGTTAATAACGAACTGAGAGAAAAATCAGAAACTATACTGGAAGTCCTGATGAAAATACATTACGGAGTATTATATGACCTTTTAATCACTGATATTGCATCCAACACAAAGTATTTTGGATTTCACTATAAGATGACGGTTAGTTGGTTTTTGATTTGAAAGCAACTGCCTGGAGACCACTGATCACAAACTAAAATAAAAGAGAAAATAAGAGCAAACTGGCTCACAAGCATATAAAAAGTGTGACATTTGAGCTGGTTCTCCAACACTGATAAAAATTGTAGAAGGATTGTAGAATTATTAACAAAATTGAGACTACTAGAATGCAAAGAAATTGTGATTGCATTTGAAAATCCTTAAAGACATAGTTTAGTTGGCCCCAAATCACAATTCTGCAACACATAACAAGGACAATACTGGTGGGAACCCCAGACTGGTTCACCGGGAAAGTGAATGCAGGAACTTGAATTGAAAAGCATTTCGTACAACAATGAGGGATACAAACACATACATAAATAAATACCTCTCCGTGTTTGTCAAAAACAAATCATGCTACACAAAATTGGTGCACAATTTTTTAGTCTATCCACTGCAAAGGAAGTTGTTAGAATTCATCTAATGGAATAATAAATACATTTTAATCTGTCAACGTCTGTTTAAATTTCCAAAAGGATTAGCTGAGTGACTCTGTCTCCTCATCTTTTGATTTATCATACGAAAATTAAAAGACTGAGAATTTGCGAATCTTTGCAAAGTGATTTAGGATTATCCAGAAGTTTTATTGGCCAATTGCCTGGGTATCAACAAACTACTGAACACGAGAAAAAAAAAAAGAGAAAGAAAACAAAAGGTATTTCGTAAAAAGTAAGTGAAAAATTTTCAATTATTAAAGATGTGTATGGTAAATAGGTCTTATTTAACAAGTGCAACTTCATAGGCGGCACAGAAGAGAGCCAAAAAATTGCTCAGTCACTGAAGAAAATAGTTTGTAAAAAGAATCACAGAATCATGGAATGTTAAGGGGTTGAAATGAACCTTAATCATCTAGTCCCAACCACTCCTGAAAGGGACACTGCCAGGGTTGGGGCATCGACAACCTCCCTGGGCAACCTGTTCCAGTGTCTCACCAACCTCACACCCTCCAAATACCTACTAAATTTCCCCTCTTGCAGTTTGTACCCATTATTCCTTGTCCTATCACTACAGCTCCTGATGAAGAGCCCCTCAGGCTTCCCTGCAGGCCCTTTCAGATAGTGGAAGGTTGCTACGCTGTCCCCACACAACCTTCTCTTCTCAAACCACAACTTTCTCAGCCTGTCTTCATAGGGAAGGTCTGTCAGTCCTCTCATCAGCTTCATGGCCTCCTCAGAACTCGCTCCAGCAGCTCCTTGTCCTTCTTATGCTGCGGGCACAAGAGTTGGACACAGCACTCAGCTGGGGTCTCATCAGAGCAGAGGGGCAGAATCACCTCTCTTGCCCTGCTGCCCACGCTCCTTTTGATGCAGCCCAGGATTTCCTTGGCCTTCTGGGCTGGTTAATGTTGAGTTTTTTATCTACCATCACCCCCAAGTCTTTCACCACTGGACTGCTCTCAATCACTTCTATGCCCAAGCTGTTGGTGTGTCTGGGATTGCCATGACCCAGGTGTAGGACTTTGCACGTCGCTTTGTTGACCTCCATGAGGTTTGCACCGGCCCATCTCTCAAGCCTGTCCAGGTCCCTCTGGATGCCATCCCTTCCCTGCAGCGTGTCACTGCCCCACACTGACAGCCTGCTGCTGTCAGTGAACTTGCTGAGGGTGCCCTTGATCCCTCTGTCCATGTCCCTGACAAAGATGTTGAGCAGTATCGGCCCCAGCACTGACGCCTGAGGGCCACCACTTGTCACTGGTCTCCACATGGACCATGAGCCCTTGACCACAACTCTTTGTGGGTGGCTATCCAGCCAGTTCTTCATCCACCCGGTGGTCCATCCCTGAAATCCACGTCTCCAATTTAGAGACAAGGACGTCGTGTGGGGCAGAGTCAAATACTTTGCTTAAGTCCAGTGGGGGATGTCAGCAGCTCTACCCCTGTCCACCAATGCTGTCACCCCCGAGTGAAGGCCACCAGATTTGTCAGGCATGATTTGCCCTTTGTAAAGCCATGTTGGCTGTTACCAATCACCCCTTTCTTTCCATGTGCCTTAGCAGAGTTTCCAAGAGAATCTGCTCCATGATCTTGCCTGGCACAGAGGTGAAACTGACTGGTCTGTACTTCCTTGGGTCTTCCACTTCCTCTTTTTAAATAGGAAGTTATATTTCCCTTTTTCCAGTTATCTGGAACTTCAAAGAGTACAAAACTGTCTGTTCTGTCTTTCCAAGAAAAAACAATTCAGAAGACAGACAAGTGTAAGTGTACAAATGAAATAAGAGGAAATGATACTGAGAAATGAGGACTAACATTAGTAGAGAAAAGCAAAAAGACATAGTTGCTCGTAGCAAATTGGGCACAAATGTTTCACAGAAGGTATACCCACTCAGTAAAAGAAACTGCCAAAAGAAGAAGTGCATTCTCCACATTTTCTTGTCTTCACATCATAATAGTTTCTTCAAAACATATTCTGGAATTGAGCACAACTTCTGCCTTCAAAAAACATGGATTACTGGGCTTATGAAAAGGGTAAGCTGGACAAACCATGGTATAATGAAGGTCAGACTAGGTGATCTAATAGGTCCAAAAATCCATGCTTTTTTCCATTACTAGTTTACATGATGGGAAAAAGGAAATATTCACGTTTCCATATCTTTAGCCAAAATAAATATACTTTCTTGCCAAGTATTCAAAAATCTATAGTGCCCAAAGTTAACTAAGATTTATAAACCAGAACACAGACTTTTATATAAAAAGAAACGAGCAAATCATAGATATCTGATCAAAGTTCCCATCACATACTATCTCTTTGAACAATCATTAGTATGAAGGTGACAGAATCAAGCAGGATTTACTCACTCACATAGAGAGCATGGTTTGCTCTAACATTTTGGATATTTATCTACAAAAAATTCAGAAGGAAAACACGGTGAAAATCCTTTGAATATGCTGTACTTTCCAAAGCTATAATACTATTAGACTATTTAAGCTCAAGTATTCAGACAAATTTAGTAAACACCATGGTTACTTGAGTTAATGTCAGAAACATGCAGACACACAAGGAAATACTCTCTTCCAAGTCTCTTCCAGGCTCTGTGTAATCTATGAAGGATGAAATGGTTACATCTTGTTGCTGACCTACACATTTTATAACTGCATGGTAAACTTTTTTTCAGAAAACCCATATAATCTTATCATTAAACAGATAAAACTCCTTCTATATTCTTCTCCACAAATCTGACATATTTAATGGAAGAAATATTCCTGTGTGTAATCACACCTCTGACACATAGAGGACTGCTGGACATCTCTGAAAGTACATGATGCCTCAATACCTTGGGTCTATTAAATAGGAGCTTGCCTGACCTAAGATCCCTGTACTCTGCTGTACAACACAGTGCAACACTCAGTTTACCTACACTAACAGACAAAAAACCCAAAATGGACCCCTTCCTTAAGAGAAAGCATGCATGGGCTGAAATACTTCTTGATTAAGTGTAACTTGTTTTGCATCTCTTTTCAATCATAAGTTTAGATCAATTGAGACAGATCATGAAGTGCCACAGGTTATCATAAGCAAACAGTGTTTAACATGAGTGCTTTATAAATGAGTGTCAAATACTTGACACAAAACCAAACTGTAGTACAAAGCTTAGTTGCCTGTTATTTTTTGCTTGTTTTTGAAAGCCAGTTTGTCATCCAAAAATCTGCTAGGTATCAAATTATGAAGCACTGTAAAATGTATATAGACAAGCGGAAAATATGGCGTCATTTAAGGTAAAAATAGACTGAATTTCTAAACTGTTATTTAATCCAATGCAGTTTTAATTTATGTCCCTGAAGTTATTTGCAAACCCTAGTCTCACCCAAATTCAGGAACTAAAAAAATCCACAAACTGAGTGTTTTTGCTATTCTAATTTATCATATTTTTAAAGCAAAACATAAAACCAGCATTTATTGAAATTGATTCAATTGTCTATAACCAACAACCATGTGTAGAATTCTTCCTCAGGTATTTTTTGAAAGCTAAGAGCATAAGATGAAGTTAAAGACTACAGCAATGCAGTGCAAATTGTCATAAGCCACGTTTTTTTTACACCAAGAGGCTCAAGTACTCTAGTCCACCAAAAAAAGGCAGAAACTTCTCAAAAAGCAGAGTGGAGTTTGCTCTGAGAACCACTGCATGATCTCAAACAGCAATCACTACATAACTATAGTTATTGACCTTTGTAAGTAACAGTATAAAAAGAACCCCCACCCTCCTGAGGAAGTGGATGCCTAACTACCTCTTGAAGAAGCAGAGGTTCTCACTGAGAGTTCGCATGCCTAATCCTGTGTGTCACTGCAGAACTGCTGCTGAGCTCCTGTTCTCCACTTGCTTCCCATGGAGCTCAAAGCTTAACTTGGCAGCTCTCAAAGTTCTCACTGTAAATGGTTCAGACTGTTTACCATCACATCCTCCCACACACATGCAAAAAACCACAATGGCAAAAGTCATACATATTTTTTAAAAAACATGAAAATCATGGAATCCATCACTCTTATGACAGCCATAACAAAAAGGCAGTTTCAGTGATGGGTTGGCAAAAAAGTTTATGTAACCCTAGACACTTACGTGGAGAGCGAGTTAGAAGGCATTGTATGGTTCATTTAACATGATGGAATTTTCTTCCTGTTTCATATAGTCAGAAGCACTCAAAGCCTGAAAAGAGCATCGGGTGCACATGAATTCCATTTTGGCATATTATGCAAGAAATCAATATGAAACAAATCAGGTTTTAAAATTCCTGCTATTAAAAAAAATAAAGCTTGAAAATCAAAACACTGGAAATATTTAGAATGTGTGGTAGCATACGTTTAAAATCTCAAATCAGTCTAAGCAATGGATAATAACTTATCACCAACTGGAGAGGACACAAGAAAGAAAAAAACCCAACCTAATTTGTGACAATGCTCAACATGACATCAAAGTAGATCAGACAGAAAAATTAAACAGGAAAGAGAAGAAACTAGGTGAGAAATAAACTATGCAGATTTGAAAAACAGGGTAACAAGATCTCAGAGTGGCAGACTACTATAGCAGTACATATGCAACAGAAAAGCAAACAAAACTTTAATCAGTAATTTCTCTAGCCTTCTTTCAAAAACTTTCAGGGAAAGAGGGAAATCAACTTCAGAAAAATTGTTTTTTTTCAACTTATGTTGAGTCTACCTGAACCTAATGATGTAAACAGAAACACCACCATCTAAGCCCTTGAAAACACATTTGAAGAAGAGAAAGAATCTGATCATGTATTTGAATTCAGCATGTAAGTTCCCAAGGAAAGAGCAGGAAGAAATTTGCTGTTCTGCATTAGGCTGTTCTCCTCACTATTGAGAGAATGGCACTAATGGAGCAAGTGGTAAAACATCGACTGTACAAGCATCACTGATGCATTCTTTCATTCATACCGAGGTAGAAAATTGTTATAGGCAACATGCTGGAAAAGAATATAAGGACACAGATTCTTACAAGTATGCACCTCAAATCCTAAAGGCAATAAGGACA
This sequence comes from Eulacestoma nigropectus, assembly GCA_013397775.1. NCBI lineage: Eukaryota > Metazoa > Chordata > Aves > Passeriformes > Eulacestoma > Eulacestoma nigropectus. The sequence continues at coordinate 92,496 of VZTE01003071.1, read as the reverse complement.
TAATTTTTAAAATAATTGAGATATATTTTTCACATATACACTTTTTTTCCACTGAGAAATTGAGGTCTCTTGCCTTTCCCAGGACATACTATTGTATCTTACTACTACAAGACTGGCAGACATAGCAGAGAGAGAAAACTATAGATATGATCTTAAATTAGGGGTTCCTGTACCAAAAAACTTGGATTTTGTTTTCCAGGGTGAGTGCTGCAATAGTACCAATTCTACACAAATCACATGATTTCATGGTTTTTTCAAAGAATATTTTCTACCATAACATCACAACAGTCCACATTTCTCATTCACAATTAAGTAACAAGTCTACCTGTAACTAACGAACAGAGTAATTTAATGGAAAGGAAAAGATCAAAAAATAGGGAAATACTGAATGTGTTACAATACAGCTGGACAGCTGGAAACTAACACTGAAATTCTACAGAAACCATCTGATATTTAGCAGCATGCATAGCTGAAGTTCTTATGAACAGCCCAGTTGTTTTAATAGTCTCAGCATGCTCACACTGGAAACAAAAGGTACTGCACTACTTTCCCTCCTAAATTGCTCTTCCTTCATCTACCATGACGTCTAGTTTAGGCAGCCATACTTCTAATGGCTTTTGCTCAGTTACCTTTCTTACAGGAAAGTGAAATAAGTCAGTGCTATTCTGATGAGGGCTGTAACAGGTGTGCATGGTAAGTAGTAAAAATGCACAAGCAGGAGCTGGGGATATAGGGGGAAGAGAGTATTAAAAAAGAGATTGGTAAATTAATCCTGTGGACTTGCTGATGATTATTTGGAATTATCAAATAAGTTTTAATTTTTGCTGAGTAATCTGGTCATCTCTCTATTTTTCAGGTTTGTAGGTCATGCTTTAAATACTCATAATTACTAAGCTAGTTTATGGCATTTGCTGGGTTTGTTATCTGTTCTGCTTCTCTATATCTACATTCAGAGAATACACCCTTTAGCATACAGCCACAAGACTCAGAGGGAAGAAATACATGTGATTATTACTTAATGTAATGACCTTGTGCTACTAGGAAGTCCTTGTAATTGGATATCTTTTACATTGTCATTTTCATGGTGAAAAAGGTTTCTTTTTAAAAAACTCCCCTATTTTCTTTTTATTAAATACAGATGACCTTTCCTGCCAATAGTATCACAGAATCATAGAATATCCTTAATTGGAAGGAACACACAAAGATTATCGAAGTCCCAACTCCTGGCCTTACACAGGCCAACCCCAAAAATTACACCATTTACCCAAGAGTGTTGTCCAAGCACTTCCTGAACAACAGAAAACATATTTCCTTTAATTTTAGATTCCTAAGAATGCAATAATAAGATTTTTTTCACTCTTTACATCAACACTGCCACAAAACACGTATTTCTGGGCTAATCTATGAGAAAAAGGACAGATCGTAGAAAAAGACTTTACGATATGAAATACATTGTTATACTGTAGAAACTCCAGCAGCTAAAACTTTTACTAAGGAGAGTTTCTTAACACACACTTGGAATAACAGTCTTTCATACCTCCATTTAAGTACTCATTTTAAATACAAGTTTTTTCTTTCCCTGGCAAATAAAAGGCTTCAGACAGTAAACTAGTATCACCCGTGACTGAAATTAAGCATGAAAAGAAACTGCAAAGGAGCATATTTAGAAAAGGGAGAAAAGCACTTGGAAACAATAGAACCAAATCTCTTGTCTAGTACAGAATGGTATGACACCAAATCTTTTGTCCTAGAGAGGAATGGAGCCTGTCTGTGAGAAAAATTTTGATTGTTGTGGACAGCATGCATTATTTAGCAAAGCTTAAAATGACAGACTCTGCCCTTGCAGATGATGCCTCATATGAAGAATCTCAGCTGATATGCAAAGGTTTTCATAACTCTAAGTCTTGTCGTCTGTCAATGGAAGAACCTACAGATTTGTGGAAAACAGGTTAGAGCACCCATAACTGCAGTTTTTGAGAGATTCTCTGGGCAGATAACATTCTAGAATTGTTTAGGTTGCAATGTACCTTCAAGATCATTGAGTTCAACTGTTAACTCAGCAAATGCCAAGTTCAGCATGAAACCATGTCCCTAAGCACCACATATACAAGTATCTTGTAAATATCTTCAGGGATAATTACTCCACCACTTCCCTGGGCAGCCTGGTCCAGTGCTTGACAACTGTATCAGTGAAGGAATTTTTTCTAATAAGCAGTCTAAACCTCTCCTGCTGCAACTTGAGGCCATTTGCTCCTGTCCTCTTCTGGTTATGTGAGAGAAAAGACCGCCACCCACCTCACTACAACCTCCTTTCAGGGGGTTGTAGAGAGCAATAAAGTCTCCCCTGGGCCTCCTTTTCTCCAGGCTAAAGAACCCCAGTTGCCTCAGCTGCTCCTCGTAGGACTTGTGCTCCTTCACACTGGGGGGAGATGTGGCCCTTAGGGACATGGTTTAGTGGTGGATGTGGCAGTGCTAACGTTACAGTTTGATCCAGGGACCTTAAAGGTCTTCCCCAACCCAAAAAAATCTATGATTCTATTAAGTGCACCTTCAGTAAGTTTGCAGACAAGACCAGGCTGGGTGGGAGTGCTGATCTGCTGGAAGGCAGAGGGATCTGGACAGGCTGGATCATGGGCTGAGGGCGATGGTGTGAGGTTCAACAAGGCCCAGTGCCAGGTGCTGCCCTTGGGTCACAACAACCCCAGGCAGCTCCCCAGCCCAGGGCAGAGTGGCTGGAAAGTGCCCAGTGGAAAAGGACCTGGGGGTGCTGGTGACAGCGGCTGAACATGAGCCAGGGTGTGCCCAGGTGGCCAAGAGGGCAAACAGCATCCTGGCCTGGATCAGCAATGGTGTGGCCAGCTGGATCAGGGCAGGGATTGTTCTCCTGTACTCGGCACTGGTGAGGCCACACCTCAAATCCTGTGATCAGCTTTGGGCCACAGGACAGACCTTCTTCCCCTCTTCGGGCAAAGAAGAAATGGGTGATGTCATTTTGGTAACACAAATGAGAAAATAGTGTTTTATTCAGTACTGCATTCAGATTAGTCTTGAAAGTCAAAGCAAGACTGTATCAAGACCTTCCACCTGCACAGCTGAAGGGAATTAAAAAGATTATACACAGAACAGAGACTTAGGCTACAGCTGACCACTATTACAGCAAAGTATATTCCCCATGAGGATGCACTAATTTTTCAGAAAACGAAATTATAAAAAAGGCTGATAAAGCTCAAGTAAGTTTCAAGGAGCTTAACTTAAGCCAGAAAAAATAATTTAACTAGAGAGAGAATAACCAGAAAAAATTACTTGAACCTTCCAGTACAAGTCTGAACAACTCTCATTATTTAATAAAACAAATGTATACAATCCCACACTTTAAGACTGGGTCCTGATATTCCAGTAATACTGTAAGTTATCCAGCATATTTGGAACCATGGAAGCTCTAAAACACATTCATCTGAAAGTGCTCTAAAACAGATAATTTCATTCCACTTACATAGACTACAATTTGCATTGTTTGGATCTCAGAGTAAGGGAGAGCCCCACAAACTTGATAAACATAAAAATCGTCACTGTAGACAGGAAAAAAAAAGAAATAAAATAACATTTCCCATAATTTCTTCTTCAAATACATATGAATCCTAGAAACGTATCTTTAAAAATTACATTTAAATCTTACTTCCTAAGAATTTCGCTTTCTACACCGTGTTGTTGTGCATCACTGTATTTATGGACAAGACATGTAGAACTGGCACTTAGGGACATGGTTTAATGGTGGACACTTGGGAGTGTCCTGCTTATATTTGGATTTACTGATCTTAATGGTTTTTCCAACCTCAGTAATTCTGTAATTCTAAATTAACAGTTTAAAAATTTGTTATAAAATTTCTAAAAGCACACACCTTACACTGCTGTAAAGATAAAATACTGTAAAGATACATTCTCTTTGAGAATTCCAAACTTCTGTACATATTAAAATATTTCAACAATGACAGAACATTTTAAATCCAAGGTATTTTGGAACATGCATTTTTATAACTTTATATGAATCACAAATATTACTTGTCACAAATGCATTTAAATAAAGTTCAGTATCTTTTGGAGTAGGCTAGCAGAGCCTGATCAAACCATTACAGCACCAATCTTACCTACATTTAGCCTGAATGTAAGAAATACTCAAAGATAGGAAGGTATGAAATAGGAACATACTATTTAGCCTTTTAGGATACAAATTTCAGTAAGAGCCCTGGAAATGCGTTTATTTAATAAACATTACATAACTCCTTGTAAGGATCAGATAATGCCTTGAATGTTCTAGTATAAATATAGTAATATGAAAGTAGAGAGACATGATTTGTAATTGTTTCAAGAACTATTTTATAAATCAAAACAGGACAAATACGTAAGGTTTATTCCTACTTCCTAAAAGATAATAGTGGACAAATTGGCTAGCAAGTGAGAATTTTGCTGAGCAATATATGAAGTTTAATACAGCTTTTCCCACTCTGAGTTCTTTTTGTACTGTCATAGTTTATCAGCAAGTTATTTCCATGAACAGGAGACAACATTGTCACTTAATCTTAGCAGGCATTCTTGCTGATCCTCTAGCCAGAGGGTTCTAATGTTAATAGAACAATAGCCACCATTCAAAACCATCCTTTTCTGCCAACAGCCTGCAACTACCATTTCATCAGTCAATGAGAAAAAAACAACAATGAGCCTAAAGGTTACTGGGCAGTAAATTTGTGGAGGAAATGCTTGAATGAAAACAGACACCTATGAATGCATTTTCCCCTCACCAATATTCTACCACCTTACTGATGACACAGTTTTGAAAAGATCTGCTTAATCCTTTAAACTCACTATCAGAAAATGGCTACAACTACAACTCTAAAGCCTTGCTATAACCTTATAATAATACATCTGCCATGGACAGACTGCAGATAAAATTCTGCAGATGCAAATAGAAGTATTTTTATGCCTTTGAACAAGTTAAGCTATTTATTTTTGTCTGGCCACTGGAAGTTTCATAGGAGAAACTTCTAACCATACAAATTACAGACAGGATTTGAGGGACAGCCCCTAAAACTGACCCGGAGAGGAATATAGATTACGTGATTAAAGAAATGTCTCTGATTAAGGATGATCATGTTATTTGGATAATTTTTGTTAAAGATTTGCCAGGCAAAAATCAGATTATAACAGATAACAACCCTTTAAAAACATCACTGAATTCCGATTAATACAAAAAAGCAATATAAATACTGTTTTCTTGGTAGGCATAAGTAATTTTTTCAAAGATGCTTACATTCAGCTATACAGAAAGGATATAAGACAGTGCCTTAATAATGCCCTAAAATCTGCTAACATTCCACCAACTACAACTCTTTTTTCTGGGCAGAGGTGTTATTAAAAAATATAATAGCTTCAATTAAAATGTTTTCACTAGATCATACACTTGTTTTTAAAAATACAAATTTGTTTTCTATTCAATTTTTACACTTTAAAACAAATTCAAGATTATCGTCAAATTTAATTCAATTACTTTTTCCAATAAAAACAATTATTGTGAAGATATTATCCTCACTATGAAATAGAAGAGATACCATGCCATAAAAAATACAGCTATTTTAAGTAGATGAAGGCTTATTTTTCATTTAAGCACTTGTTTTTTTAGATGAGAAAAACATACTTCGTTGATGAAAGGTAACTTTAACTCAGTAACTTTAATTTCAAACATATAATGCTGATAAATAATTTTACATTTTAGATGGCTGAAGTGATCCGTTTTCCTTTGGACATTGTAACAAAATGGCTAGTTTCAGATACCTTATTTTGTAATCAAAACATCTAGCAACCTGAACATACCTCAGAAACAGTTTGGTAACTTTTTATCTTAGGCTACTGTGAACGAACACTAAATTGTTCCGTGTTGAATTGTAAGAAAAAAATGAGCACATAAAGCATCTATGAAGTAATCTGAAACCTGCATCATACCTTCATTATAAAAATAACATATTTTGTCAGAATACTCCAAAGTACATTGTAATTAAGATCCCAGTAAATCTTGAAGAAGCTGTGAGTTTGAGTATTTCACAGATAACATGCATTAAAACCGAAAATTTAAAAAAAAAGAATACAAAATTGCAGTTCAAAATAAGCTGGACACATTAAGTCCATCCTCTTTTTCTGGAGGTGATTATTAAACTGTTGACCTCAATTCACACTAAAAGTTGGTTTTTTCCATTTTGTGTTCTAGTCACTGAAACAGCCACACAACCTACTTGTTCAAGAAGGCTATCTTACAGAGGGAAAACATATCTATAAAATTAGCTTGGACCCTATCCTCTACCACAGTGAAAGTGGCATAAATACTTCACTATCATCTATCCCATTACAGTGAATTTCAGCATGCATATACTTAAAATGAGAATACTACCATAATGCCATTTCTGTGACAATGACATGCTATACAAAAAGTCACTACTATTTCTTGAGGAATTATTTGGGAAAAAATGAAACATGAACACTGTAGTAGGTTAGTATTTAATCCACATGCATCCAGAAATACTCTCCATTCCATATACAACCAACAACTTCCAAAGCAGATGTTGCGATCTCACAATCAATATTGAAATGTTAATTCAATCATGAAAACCCTACCAACTGATACCCTTCTCTGAAAAAACAAGATTCCTGTGCAATATGTCATGAGCACAGCCTAGTAAGAACAACTTGGAGTTGCGCTGGATAAAATGCTGAGCATGACCTGGCAACGAGTGATTGCAGCCCAAACAATCAACCACATCCCGGGCTGCATCCAAAGTAGCGCAGTCAGCAGGGCCAGGGAGAGCATTCTGCCCCTCTGCTCTGCTGAGACCCCACCTGCAGTGCTGCATCCAGCTCTGGGGTCCCAGCACAGGAAAGACACGGACCTGCTGGAGCAGGTCCAGAAGAGACCCATGAAAATGATCTCAGGATTGAAACATCAATCCAATGAGAAAAGGCTTAAAGAGTTGAGGTTGTTCAGCCTAGAGAAGAGGGTCTTGGGTAACCTTATTGCGGCCTTTCAGTACCTAAAGGGGTCTATAAGAAAGATGGAGATAGTCTTTTCATAGCAGGACTTACTGGGATAGGGGTAATGGATTTCAACTTAAAAGAGTGTAGCTTTAGACTAGATGTAAGATTTTTTACACTGGGGGTGGTGAAACACTGGAATAGTTTGCCCACAAAAGTGGTGGATATCCCATCTCTGGGGTTCATTTAAGGTCAAGCTGGACTGGGCTCTGAGCAAAATAATATAGTGGAAGATATCCCTGTCCACTGCAGGAGTATTAGATTAGGTGAGCTTTATAAGTCCTTTCCAACCTACCCTATAATTTTTTGATTCCCTGGTATCATAACTTTTAGCAAGATTATTCCTATTTAATAAAGAATGTTACAAGAGATGTTTCAGTTAAGTAAACTTATTCAAATTGTTTAAATAAATTTAGCAACTTGCTTATTATACAACATACAAAAAAGACAGGCAAATTCTATTGCCCAAGATACTCAGATGTACTTTCAAAATTCAGGTACAGCATCAACATATGTAGAAAGTAGTTTCCAGATTTATTGCAAGACTCAAACTGCTTAACTAGCTGAAAAGCACACTAGAGTTACAAGACAGTTTATGTATATAAATAGCACCAACATACTTACTAATATATAATAATGATACTGAAAATTCAGTCTCCCCAGATACGACCATATGATAAAAGGCAGCACAATGACAAGCACCTGAGACTGCTGAGAACCCAAACTCTAGGACATGGAAGGGAGAGCTAAATACCAACAAATACATTTGCATGCATGTGTACATAGAGATATCTAGACATATTTCACTGGGTTCATATTAATTTTACACTTATATTTTTAAAAACACAACAAATTCCAACTTTAAGAAGAATAAAGTTGTAAAGAATTTTTCATTACAAAAGACAGACCTATAAATTAATACATTCTGAAAAAACCCCGTGTGTTCTTAATTAAGCATTGCCTTAAAGGAAAAGAACCACAGACTTTATTTTCTTTATCATCTGCACCATTCTCATTTTGAGAGGCTCGCGTCATGAGCTGAAAAGTGACAATCTGGATTTAACAAGCATGACAGGTTGCCAAACTAAGATTACCTCTAACAATGTTTCACAGTGCACCAGACTTTCTCCTGCTGACCTTTCCACACGTGGTTCAGAGACCACTGGATTAGAGCTGTTAACAAATCACAGGTGCAGCCAATTAACCAAGAAATGACGTAACAATGACTTCCAGTCTTAAGCATGAAGCTTGTTCAGCAAATAATGCTTTTCCATCAATGAGCTCAGTACGGCTGCTTATCAGTCAAACTTAAGAAGAACATCAAAAGGTCTGTACTGCTGATACACTTCTCATTAAAAAGCAATTTTGTTGTGAAATTATCCAACTGTGACTATGGTATGCTTTGCTGTTCTCTAACTTGGGAAGTTGTCAAACAATGTGTATTAACCTTTTTACCAAGAGGATCGCATATTTTCAGGCACACAATGAGCCAAAATGAGAACTAATGGACATGGTGGTAAGAATTACATTGTTGTGTTTATTGTGGGTTTTTGCTTGTTTGTTTTTTAATAACGAATTCATTTTTTTGGTTGGTTGGTTTCGTTAGTTGCCTCCCCACCTCACTTCTCCCAGGTGAGTCTGTCTCAGTGCGTTCTGCATTCTGGAGGTCTACAGCCACTACGGAGAAATAGCTGGGTACAGCCTCGATTTTGCAGGACTCAACCACGCTGACTCCACACACCACCATGTGGTCCCAAATGGTCAACTCCGCTGCTCTAAGAACATGTGCAAGAACACACAGGCTGTCTCCACACGTCATTAGATAGGCTGGGCATGATTTTAAAACTTTCATTTTACATTGAAGTAACACGGTTTATACAACTTTTAAAACTGAGTTGTCTCTGCAGGCACTTAAGCCACATTTCTGTAGCAATGCACAAAATCCACTGAAAGTCAGACTGACCTCTGACTAACTGTTGCAGCAATATGTCTTTCTTTTGTAATATCCCCTCACTAGAAATGAGCGGACAAGAATAATACTAAAGGGGTCTATTCTACATTATTCTCTCCTGCTCACTTTTATGGTCTCCATCTCTCTGAGGCCTCGAAGCATCCCCTGACTTACTGGAAAGTGAAGGGGCAGTGCAACTAATCTCAGACCTCTGAGACCCAGGAGAACTAGAAAATATTTCAAAGGGAAAGCCACAAATTGTAAAATGAAAATTCACATGCTATAGCCAGCTCCATGAAATTGTGTACTTTGAACTGCTGGTTCCACTGCCATTAATAGTGCTACTTGTATTATCAGAGTTCTTCCCTCATGCCTGCCAAATGCTGTAATACCCTAATAACCCCTCAGAGTAACAGTCATTCTGTAGCATTAGTCCAAACGTTTTACACCTCCTTAGTAATAAAGGCAGTCTTTACAAAATGCCATGCTCTACAGAAACTAGCAATACCTGGTCCAGTTATTAGTAAAGGTATCTTGGGTTTAGGCCCATAGTAATCTCCAGTAGAATAAGAAGAAACAAGATGAATTCACCAAATCAGTTTTCTCTTGGGTGTTCATTCACAGACACACATATTTACAACTTTTAACATACTAAAAGACAAAAAAACCCCCACATTACTTTCTAACAAAAATGTTATTTAAAAAGATGACATAAACATATCATATTTGGCTTGATACTTTGATTTTACCACTATCTTTAATTTTATACTCAAGGTCCAGGAAAATACAAAGAATAAACACCTGTACAGAACAAAGGGTGAAACTGGTTATTTGTAATTTGCTGCCAAAGGCTCGAATCAAAAAATGGTACCAAAGAGGAAAAAAAAGTCTTAACTTGGCCTCAGATGTTATTTCACAAAGTAAGAATATTTTTACATAGAAAATTAATTGCAAAACAACCTTTGTCCATTTATTTATGACAAGATATGCAGCTGAAGTTATACAGACATTCATCTTTGAGCATATACAGAAATCCCCCTACGTTATTATTGTTTTATGTTAGGGATTAAAACCTAAAAAAAAGGAAAAGTACTTACAATGTAGAGAGGGAAAAAAAAGGATTTGATAGCTCTTTCTGTTCATATATCAGAGAAAGCCAGATACGGAATCTGAGGATGACATATTTTTCTGTCTTCTTGAATAATTTCAAAACAGAAAGAAAAACAACTAAAAATAAGCGCCAGAGAAAAAAAAAGCAACATGGTCATGCAATTTGCTTCCAAGTGTTTTTTAAAAGATGCTTAAAGAGATTTTTGAGCCATAAGGAACATTGGTTGTGAATAAAAAGGGAGGAAAAATCTAGAGACCAAGGGGTGAAAGAAGAAGGGGAAACAGTAGTGTTATATCACTCTTTACAATGAGAAAGTATAACTCAGATAATTATATGCCTGAGATTGATAGTGTTCTTGAGCAAAAATAACAGAACTGCAACTCAGAGCCATGAAAAAAATATTTCTACTACTTGTGGACATAGACTATCAAACTATCTTGTGTGAAGGAAGAAAATACAACATAATATCTGATGAAGCTGACACATAACAAAAGCTGGGGAAAATCATAAAATGCCACAAAAGAAGGTTAATGCTCAATTAACTTGATGCATCAAAGTCCAAGAGAGATTTGGTACAATTTGCAAATGAAGATATGCTAACAGAAGGCTAGCAGTTGAGTGAAAAAGGGTCCAAGATGAGCCAAAAGCCAGACTGAAAAGCAGAAGCATTTTAATTTACCTAATAAGAAAAGAACTTACTAAAGAAAAATTTTGTGGGGTACATTACCTACACTAAAATGGGATTTTTTTACACCACAGAAATATAGGATGGAGATAAATCATAAGAATGAGATAAAAGAATTTAAGAGTCTTGTGCACTCTGTTAGGAAAAAACACTGGATGAAATGATCTGAGCAGCCTTTTCTGCCTTATCCTCTCAAGGTTCAGGCTTTTTGGATGTTTTCCACTCTCATTAGATAAACAGCTTCTTCTCATTATAAGCAGATATACCCTTATAAGGATTCAAGTTGGGTTGCCTTTATTCATGGTGACACAGATTTTATTCAATCCCTCCAACCTTACCCATTCTGTGATTCAGCTAACAAAGTTTTGTGATTTGTTTCATTATTATCAAATTACCAACTACTATTAACTACTAATTATCAGAAATGTAACACAACAATTTTTTAGGCAATAATTGAATTTCTTTCATTTTATTTACAAACGATTATTCATTATAAAAATTCCACAACCAGAATCTGATAACCAACATCAGTTATTCTACACTATATTAAAAGAACTTATTACCTATTTGGCTCTGTAGAAAGGCATATAAAAATAATAAAAATATTGAACTGTAAAATGGATTGACTGTCTAGAGTTAAATAGCAGATTTGATGTTTAAAGAAAATGTTTGAACATACTGCAGTCATCTTTCACTGCAGTACCACCTTAAGATATACCGCTCATATTTACAGAAAATATATTCTATAATACAAAGAAAACCCTCAAAAAGTCTCTTCCCATGCTACTCAATTCTGTTGAAACAAAGAAAGGAAATGGAGCATGAACATTTAGCAATTAAGAAGTACATGGCTATACCACTGCTAAATCCATCTTGTTATGCTACAACAAAAAAAATAATCACATGTGCAGCTGAACAACCAAGAACACTCCAACTCCTTGAAATGGTATCTTACCCACTGTATAGTGCTAACAATTCACTGTATAATAAGGATTACACATTCTCACCTTCCATCACACTAACTGCATTTTCATGGGTCATATACGCATCCTTTTTTCCAGGTGACTAGACAAATGCACACACAAACTTCACCTAAAAATACACTGAGTCTTGCCAAGTAGCAGCAGGATGAAATATACCACAGTAACAATCCCGTCTTTGTCCCAGCCTAACACTACCTATTAACACGCTTTGATGCTTAGCCAAGAAAAATCTCAGTGCTGGGATTCTGGGTTTTGTGCCCAAAACAATCTGGGCTTGTGTTTAATACAGTATGGTCTGCTTTTAAGTTACTGCCAATCATTAACTCTACAAAGAGTATGTCTGGAATTATTTTTTCTTTACAATGAATGTTATTAAGGTAAAGAAGGCAAAGAAATCTACATTGTTTTGAAAAGATTAAGTGGATCATGCAATCCTTAGCACTAAGAAAACAGTCTTATTCGGAAAAGAAATGTATTTCTAAAACCCATTCTGTAGTAATCTTTGTTTTTTGTATGTCAGTAATATGTGTCTGAAATACTGAACTTCTTGAGCAAAATATAAAAATGCAAATTAAAAGAAACACACTAGTTTCTTAAACTTAGAGATAACTTAAGAATTCATTTTCACCAAAGGAAAAGTAAGTAACAGTTTTCAGTATTTTAAGCAATTACACAGAGAGTATCATCAGTCAAAAAATAACCTAGGAATATATTAAAGAAAAATGGTTAAAATATTAAACACTACACTTAGCTAAACCAAATACTATTACTATCCTTACAGAAAAATAGACTGAAGTGAGTGATCCCTCATGCACTGAGGAAAAGTATGTAAAACAAAAGAAAATATCAATTAAGTGTACCTTTAAAGCATTAGTGCTAGGACACTAGTGGAGAAGATGAGAAAAAAACCTAATAACAAAATGACTTGATAATATATATAAAGATTAAAACAAGAGTAAATATCATTCAAGGTTCTAGTCCCAGCAAGAGGCTATTCCCATTTCATTGTAAGAGTGATATCTTTTATACAGTTTGCTGTGGACAGAAGGTCACGCCCACCTTCTACAGCACTAAAACTTGCTTAGAAGTCTCTTGTCTATGACAGCTTACTTTTAGCTCAGATTTTGTAGCTGACTTTTTAAAATTTGATTTACTGAGGTTGTACAAGCAATCTGTTTTATAGAGAACTCCACAAGCAACTATAACACTCCAGTTGTGTAAAAATTGGCAAGAAAAGGAGGCCAAGTGGACAGGAACAGAAGACGACAATCTCTTGAGATAGTCTTAAAAAGAGTTACTCAATCCCAAAGGTAAGGATTTTTTTCTGTCATTTTAGCCAAAATATTCCTTTCTCCTTTATCCTCGTGACATAAAATGATTATCAAATTCCAGTCCTAAGGAACTTCATTGGTTCTTAGGCTTATTTATGAATTTTTGTTTACATTAATAGTTTCACTGGAATTACTGAGTCATGTAAACATTTGCAGAAGTAAGCTATTCCCATAAGACTGTGGATAAACAGCAATTTACAAATTAGCAACTTCGTTTCAAATCTTTACTATGTTGAGTCACTCAAAAGCATACAAAATACACATAAATTAATGTAGAAGCCTATCAAAATGAACATTTGACATGTAGGTAAGTATGACTGCAAGAACACATGATCTGTGGGTGACTGTGTATGATACAACTACAAAATGAGGGTATCAATACCAAACCAAAATACTCTAAAAACATTTCTTCTCTCAGACATTTGGAACTGCATAGAACTAAGTCTCTTCCCTTTTTCTCTTCACATCTCTAGTGAATTTGTGTGTGTGTGTGTGTGTGATTCTCTAGTTTAACATTAGCCATACTCAAGATCAAGCAAGGCACCGTTAAAGTATCTAACATTCTTTTTCTGGGGATCTAGTGTATAAAGACATCTTCACAGAAGCCAAAGAACGCCCAAACAAAAACAAACAAAAAGTTCCGTTTATAAATTACAAATATGTGAAAATTTAAGTATTTATACTTTTTGAAAAGCAGAAACTTAGAACAGCTACCACATTAATCACACACACATTCAACCAAACTGGGTTTTAAAAGAATACATAAAAATAAGTTCCTGTTTCAGGTTACTTCCATTCCCACTGTTTTTGATACCTAGACAAGGAATTCCCACCAGTTAGTGTCTGTGCTTCTTCTTAACACCACAGGAGAGAAAAAAAAAGTTTTCAGGTAGTTTCAGCTCACGCATATCTGCATATCATAGCTGTAGTAATAAAGCACAAGACATATTCTCTCAGATAAAACTATTTTAAATGTATTTAGAATTCAGGAGAGTTCCATCTGCAACCCACTGGAGGCATGTCCCGTTTTGTCTACTTTATTTCTGACATAAACTCCAAAATTCTTCAAAGGTAGTGCCCCACTTGCGCTCTGAGTACAAGCCAAGTTTGGCACACGTAAGACAAGGACTGTATGTTGGAGCACCTGTAACTACAGTGTAAAACCCGGAAAACGTGTTGATCTTGACAGCTGGCAGATGTTTTCTGTACTCTTATGCCGTGAAGTCAATTACTAAATAATGGAATAACTTCATAATAATCCAAACTCTACCTCTTTACTGGGGCTGAGGCCTGTCTGGATTTCCATAAAGAGCTTCTCTAGTCAAAGCGCACTGTCCTGATATCCACCGAAAATACTTAGGCAGGTACTACTTGCATAATACAGAAATTTTATCTCCGACAACCTTGTCAGGTCTCCACAGGCAAGTTTATACACTTGAATGAAGTAAGACCTTCTCAAGAACTTACATGATGAACAAGAAAAATTGTCTAATTCAGCCAGTGTTCTTGATGTACTGTATCTAAGGCAAATAACTAAACTAACGAAATTCTGCTTGGAAATAGTTCAATCAAGATACAGAAAAACAGAAAGACTAAAATAGTGCCATACAATTCTGTAGATGTATCAGCATATTTCATATGCCCAGTACTTTTCCAAGAAGGTTTTCAAACAACAATTCAAACCAAGAGTGAAAAAACAGAAATAGAAATCTATTAACTACTGAAGAACTACAAGTAGATCACTTAGAACAGTCCTAAACACGTTCAGTGTAATAAAGGCCACTAAAAGTTAGGATTTAAGAGAAACACTTCAATACCCTGAATTGAAACAGAACAAGTAGCACATATTTGCTTACTTGCTCTCTTGAAATTCAGCATTATATGAGTTTTTGCACTTCTACAGAAATATTGGTTAGAATTTTATTCAGTATTATTTAAAATTATTTTAGTATGTGATTAAATAGCTACTTTTGTATAAAGCCGAAATGTATCAATTTAATATACAAATTGTTTAAAATTGTTTAAAGCTTTAGACACTTATTTTAGTGTCAAAATGGCCTGCTTAAAGTTAAGTTAAAATTAAACAACACAAGCTGTTTTGATGTTATATTACTAATAATGTCTCCTAGTTTTAAAAGAAAACCCATACAAATAGAGCATAATAAACACAGAGTGAACAAGTCTTTTTTGAAATACAGAATTAATGATTTTTAATAAAATAAAAGTATTTACAATTTCCCCATGAAACACAAGCATTAGCCTTAACACTTTAGAGATACAGAACAAGGAAATGGTTTGGGTTGGAAGAAGAATCTTAGAATGGTTTGGGTTGGAACGGACTGTTAAAAGTTACTGCTTCCAAGCCCCTACAATGTGCAAGCTCATCTTCAACCAGATCAGGCTGCTCAGAGCCCTGTCCTGCCAGATCTTGAACAAACCGCATGGGTGGAGCATCCACCACCTCTAATCTAATCTGAATCAACCCTTTTTTTGGTTAAAACCATTGCCTTTTATTCTTAGAGCAACAGACCCTGCTAAAAAATTTATCCCCCATCTTTCATACAGGTTTTACCTCCCTCACCAGGCTGGCCATACTTATTTTGATGCAGCCCAGCCGGCTTTCTGGGCTGCTAATGCACGTTTCCAGCTCATGTCAAGCTTCTTGTCAACCAACATCCCCAAGTTTTCTCCTCAGGGCTGCTCTCAACTCATTTTATGCTCAGCTTGTATTTATGCTTAGAATTGCTCTGACCTAGGTGCAGCACCTTGCACTTGGCGTTATTGAACTTCAGAGTACAGTGAGTTTCATTTTGAGAAAAAATTGAAAGAGAAGGAATTTAGGTTTCAGAGTAGCATAGAGATTCTGACACAATGCTGTCGGAGAGTTTCTTAGTAGAACTCCGTAGAGCGTTCCTGACTGGTTGCTAACTTGGCTAACTTTAGAGTCAACCCAAAAACCTGAAAATTTGCTTCCCAGTACATACATGCAAGGGAGTCTCAAAAAAAAAAAATATAGTGACACAAAACAGGCCGAAAAACCATCTTCAAGAATTAGGTTACAAAGTTATTGCTTAAAATAGTTGTCAGTGGCACATTAACCATTGAGCAGAAATATACCTATTCACTCCAGGGAACTTGGTACTAAATCCATTAGTAGTGAATTCCACAAACTGTCACAGTAGCAAACTCATCAACTCAAACTCTCGTATCAGAACTGCTAGGCAACCTGGGCTTGCTGAATAAAACAAAAGCTGAAGACACCTAATTGTCAAAATCTAGGATCTAAAAAACAGAGAAAATGAGAAACTAGTTCTCATAGATATATGATTGAAAAGAAACTGGAAAGCCCTAGCAACGTAAGTGATATCAGATGAACACCTGTAAGAAGGGCTGACAGGGTCAACCCATGGTTCAATGTGTGAATGAACAAGGAGGTGGAAGTAAGGAAAAAAAAAGTTGCTGCTCTCTGTATACAGCAGAGATTATTGTATATATATATGTATACAATATATTGTATACATATTTTAAGGCTAGTAAGAGATTAATGATGAAAGAGCTTTAAAGAATGTTGAAAAATTGGAGAAGGAAAAGAATCCAAACCATAAAGTAATTTGAGGACTGTAAAAAATTTCTTACTGTGAAAGCCTGAAAGAACACAATGTGTACAGCTTATTGAAAGGACTCAGTTAGAATTTAAGTAGTTGAAGTAAGAGAAAATACAGCATGCTACAGTGAACTTCAGAAAAAGGCACAGCAAAAAGTAATTCAGTGGCTACAAGCTGAAGCCAGACAAGTTAAAATGTAAAGCTCGAAGAGGTACTGTTAGGAATAATGTATCTTAAGCACTGGAATAGAATACACTCACTGACTAAATATGGACCAAACTACACTCTCTTGATACCTACAAAAATTATGTCTGAATGCCTTTCCTGTTCAGCTGTAGCCAAACAGTGAGTACAATACAAGGGTAACGGGCAGTAAATTATGGCATGAGATACACAGCTTATCTAATCGTCTCCTTTGAATTAAAACACTATTATGAGAATACCTGAATTTGCTGTGTGAAAACAGCCACAGTTCTCTAGGTACAGGGAAGTTCAAAGTCAGTTGCAAAAAGAATTTCTATTTAGAACTCAAACGCCAGTTTTATTAACATACAATGTATATATTCTAGTGCTAAACTGAAAAAACAGGGGACAAACTCTATTGTTGGACAAAGCCTCATAGTAAGTTACATTTAGTTTAAAAAAATGCTAGTAGGATTAGAAGTACAGTTAATAAATTTAAAATAGTAATTTTGTGAAGAAATAGATCTGTTTGTATAGAAACAGATAAAACTTAACATTCCGAAGTAAGTAGCTCTAAAATATGGTTTTGACATCAAATTGCTATACTTATAAACTGCCAACATTAACAAAAAAGTAGCTTGCTGAACACAAGATGAGATGCCAGATCAAGTTTAAATAAGCAGAAGCATATAAATATACATTTTTACTACTCTTCACTATAATGCCTGCCTCATAAGCACAAGGTAACAAGTGCACAATAAATGCACGTGAAACAACAAATTCTAACATACATTATTAATTTACAAATACAGAATATCCAATTCATCGTCTATAACAACTGCAGATTTATAAACAGAGAAACGTTTTGATTTAAAAGTCTTTTAAAAAAGACTTCCATGTGATCACATAAAATTAGCTTTGGCTTTTCCACACCACAGTACTATAAAAGCACTTCAGAAAAGCAAACTTGCGTGCTCAGTTTGGCAATGTTTATTCATATAGATGCTAAGAAAATGTTGAGGTGTCTTGACTACATTAAATTTTTACTGCCTGGTCTGAATTGGACTTAGCATGAACTTGAAACCCTGCCTAGCATTATTAACTGTTTTTATTACAATTGTGCCTAGATGACAAAAGGACCGTGGGGATAGAAGTTATTTGTCCAAGTTATTTTGTATTGTCTTTCAACAAAAAACTAAGTCTGAGGAATTATACCTTAAAAACTGTTACAGGTTCCTGCTTGGAGGATGAAGGAAGTTTATATATGCATAGACAATATGTAAAGCTTCACATACAATTTATTTTACCCATGACAAGCAAATGGGTATAAGAAAAAACAGGAATGCAAAGGAGTGGTAATAGAGCTACTACTAATTACAAGTACTTAATAGTCTCTACCACTACTACTACTACTAGTACTACACATCTCCTTATGATAGTAATAGCTTATAAGCCAAAAGAAATGTGGTTACTCAGTTCAACTGCAAATTATAGGATTATTAAGAGAAAAATATACAAGAGGAAACACCAAATTAAATTCAAGTGATCTTAATTACTGAAAAAGTCAGCTTCTCTTCCTCAGTAGTTCAGCTATTTTAAGCATTTCTTTCATACTGCTATTTAATACCGTATCCATTACAAGGATGCAACTGAACTTGTTGACTGTACAGTAAAAAACTGTAAAGTCTACTGTATTTTATTCCACACTGCATGTTGTGCAAACAAGAAGCACCGAAAATTTTTAAAGCTGGTAACCAGAAATGTGTAGCATCCGAGCTCCACCTACAGGATGAAAAGAGATGTATAAGAAATATTTTTAATTACCAGATTAGAAGACGACTATTTACTCTGAAGCCTTCAGATAGTCATCTCATGCCACTGCCGTTTTAATAACTCAATGTGATGCTGAGAAATTTCATTACTTATGCACTGATGGCAAACACTATTTCTATCTCTAAACATTCCTCATGTAAACAGCTGTTCTACAGTGAGAAGTTTAGGTTTAAGCTTTCTAATAAAAAACCCCAGACCTGTGGAATTTCTCTAACAACTTGCCAGAATAACTAAGAAACTCTTTTTCCCAAGTTTTCTTATCTAATACAAAGTTGTAAAGTGTATAAAACTATTTTTAAAACATACATAAGAGGTTAAAATGCATACTGAAATAACTAAAATTAACTTCACCATTTGACCACTTCAAGTATAGACGTGGTATCGGATCTCAGTACCGTGAATTTGAGAAGGTGTCTATTGTTTCCATACTGTTTCTCTGAAATACCTCTGCAACCTTCAGACCTCACAAATGCATTTGGATTAAAAGAAACAGGACTGATACAAATGAAGACAGTTTTGCAGAAAAAGTCACACATGTTAAAGACAGTACTCTGAAACAAATATTCTTAGAAGTTCAATTATTCTACTAGCACATTCAAGTATCTGATGAGTTGAAATTTTGATAGATACCCAAAGTTTCTTCAGTCTCTGGAATGTTAGTAGACATTACCCTTAAGCTATGGATGGTCCATCCAACTTTTTCTTTCATATTTACACCTCCCACATCTCTGCCTCTGACCAACACAGGCTTCGACTACAGTGGGTGGTGAACACCCATGAGTATATTATCAAACATATCCAGTACACTCAGAACATAGTCATTGTTTCAGACAATGAAACTTGATATTATTTATCTTACTTTATCTAAACAGACCTCAAATGTAAAAACACTTTATTTATAACAAACAATATCATGCCTTTGATTTTCACGCCAGAGGACAGCAGAAAATTATTTGGAAAACAGTAAGTCTAGAAATTTATGCTACTTCTGATACTAAGCAGTATCTCCCAAGGCTATGGCTCCCAGCTGCCAAAAATGCATCCAATAAAACCCTCTTCTGAGTTAAGATAACCCATCTGGCTATAATACTATTACAACTGCCACCCTGAAAGAGCAGAATAACCACAAACAGAGCATACTGACCGACCACATGCAGAGCCAGCAGCTTACAGACTGACTACACAAATGTCTCTGAAAATGAGCTAAAACGTGATGCAAGCTTGGGCATTGAGTATCTCACTCCTACAGGTATCCTCTAGCTTTGTGTTTCCTTCATGCTACAAACTTGTTGTTACACCTTAGGCAATTTGGTTTCCAGCAGCCATTCTTATAAAACCCCAAGGACAATTAAACAGATTGGTGGACAGGTAGCTGGACAGATAGGGAGGTAGTAAATATGTGCAGATTCCAAAGCCTTTTGCTGTTCTAAAGAGGTTATTTGACTGCCATATACTTCAAGGCTCTTTTTCAGACACAGCTTTTCTTGGAGACCTTTCAAATTTCTGAATCCTTGCCTCCACTATCGGATATGGCTATTTAATGCTAAACTGTACTCGTTCAGTCTGTCTCCACAACCAAGAACAATTAATTGACTCTGAGAAACTTAAACTTGTGTCAATCTAAACCATAGGACTAGTAACCAGATTCTGGGATTGAAGTTATCCATCATACTCATTGATCTCAATAGACTTCCTGTGCACCATCTGTCTACAGCAGAGACAGTACAACCACCAATTCCCAAAGTAACACACAGCACAACTTCAAAGACAACAGAAAGAAATGTCACGGGATCTGTTTTACAAGATGTCTTGTATGTGTTCTTTAAAAAAATACCTAGTTATATCTAACATAGCCATAAAATCATGATATCATATTTCATGTACTGCAATTTACATGCTCTTAGAGAGAGAAAGGAACACTGAAAAATAGAAAACCAGTGCTCAAGAATTAAGAGTTTCATGCTGGTTTCAGCTGGGGTAGAGTTAATTTTCTTTGCTGTACCTAGCATGGGGCTGTATTTTGGATTTGTGCTGAACACAGAGTTGGTAACATAGAGATGCTTTTGTTATCGCTTAGCAAGGCTTACACAGAGCCAAGGCCTTTTCTGCTTTTTGTACTGCCACACAGGCAGGAGAAATGGAGTGCCTGAGAGGCTGGGAGGAGACACAGCCAGGACAGGTGACCTCAGTTGACAAAAGAGATATTTCAGACTATGTGGCATCATGGTTAGTATATACAGTGGGGGGAAGAAGGAATAAAGGGGGGATGTTTGGAGTGACGGTGTTTGTCTTTCAAAGTCACTGTTACATGTGATAGGGCCTTCCTTTCCTGGAGATGGCTGAACATCTGCCTGCCCATGGGAAGCAGTGAATTAATTCCTTGTTTTGTTTTGCCTGCATGTGCAGTTTTTGCTTTCCCTATCAAACTGTCTTTACCTCAGCTGAGTTCTCCATCTTTTATCTTTCAGATCCTCTCCCACATTCTGCTGGTGGGGCAGTGAGCGAGTGGCTGCATGGGGTTTGGTGCCTAGCTGGGGTTAAACCACAACACACGACTCCACAAAGAGATCAGAATTATGTATGGTTCCGAAAGAAATGGGAGTAACATCAGTTTACAGATCTGACCACATAGCTCTTGTTGACTACATGAAATCTGATGTATCATGGAAGTTAGTTACCCAGCCTCTAACTAGAAGTAAATCATATGACAGGAAAAACTAATGCTCATTTAAATTATAGATTTTGTTTACAGTTTCCTTATTTTTGTTATTGTGCTGGGTCTTTGATGTCAAATGCTCTTCTTATATATCTCTCGCTATTAAGTGTACTGGGTCCTCTCTTCAGCAAACACAAAATTATGAGGAACGTTAGAAGTAACATCTTCCAAGCCTGAGAAAGAACTGACTGGAACCAATTCAGATTTGCTCAAATTGCAAAGGCTTCTGTACTGTATCTGGTGTGATTCTTAGATTCAAATCCATAGTGAAGATGATGTAGAAAAGGACACTGATTTTCCCCCTTAAATCCCATGAATATTTTAGTTTCTAGAGCTCTTCAAACCTATTAAAGTGGTTAATACAAATTGCTTTCTGAGCAATGTTGTCACTGGGCAGCTGGTACACTGCAAGAACGAGTACTGTGTTAAACCAGACTTCACTGGATGACTCTCCTTTCTGTGAGTCTCAGTGGTGGACGACTACTGTGTGCTAACACAGATAAAGAAGCTGCAAAACTCAATCTTACAACTGAGTAGAAAGACAAAGTAAAGAGTGACAAATACATATAAATACATTTACTAACTCACAGAGGAAAACAAAACTCCCATACAAGGTATCAATAAGAGCATAACAAAATTTAAGTAAAGTGTTTGCTTTAAACTGCCAAACAAAACTAAGAAACGACAAAGAATGAAAGCAATAGGCAATCTCACCTTCCACAGCTGGATGTGGGCAGGGAGAAGTATTTTTAATGTAACACTCACCAATCAAAACTGTAACTGCAAAACTGGAATTCAGCAGAAAATCTTAAAACTGTAAGCAATCTAAAGAAAAAACTCAACCAAACAAAACAATCCTTACCTGCGACTAGTTGTTTTCCTTTCTGTCTTAGTTTCTTCCTCTTGAAGTTGCTGTTTAGCATTTTCATTTGTATCAATTTTCAATTTCTTGGCAATGCGTTCCTTTATTTGAGATCTCTCATTACTAGCAGCTTCATCTTCTACACTATCAGCATCTTCATCATGTTGTTCTTCGTCCTTTATTGATTTAAAATGATAAAACTCCTTTATATTTTTTTTAATGACGAATATGGAAATTTTTTTCTTATAGTCTCTTCCAAGAAAAAAGATGAATACTTCATTTCAAAGCAAACTTTTCAAACAAATATATCCTTATTTGCTTCAGAGGGAACAAAAAAATACAAATACGGTAATTTCTTTTTCATACACAAGTTACTTCTTTTCTGTAGGGTTAAAAAAATTAAAACAGTCTAGTCTAAACTATTAACTCTTACAGGTCGACAGATGACATCATAGCAGTGTGATATTACTCACATCATTGTTCATGAATCCAAGATTTGATCAAGACAATATACTAAACTTTTCCCTCATTTTCTACTTAAAGAAAAACTTAAGAACTTCCTACCACACAGCTATACTACAGTCATGATGGGATGGAAGAGGTTAGCCCATCAGCCCCTGTTACAGAACTTACAAATACTAAATTGTTCATAACAGGCTGTGAAAACCTGTGGAATCAATCATCCCAGCTTGCTACAGAGGCCCAAGGAGAGGCCTCAAGCCTCCATGACTAGCAGAAATAGGCAAAAGGGGATAAACCACCTTGGATCAAAGACATTTGAAGGGAGAAATAATTGGAGAATGAAGAAATGGCCTGACTAGACCAAGGGACCTAAGTTTGACTACTTCCTTCCTTGAAGAAGGAACTCTGTATGAATCTTAATTGAAAAATGCCAGCTTGAAGATGACATGGTACATCTTTATACATTTATTTGGTGTGATGCTAATCAGCAAAAGGAAAGTTTAAGATGCCACATGATTCTAATTTTAGCCAAAGAAAGAAAGCATATGTAGAAATAGTAATCCAGTGGACTTTAATGTATCTAGAAGACTGCCAGAATGTAAGCACTTGGGAAGCAAGAACATGCACATATCCTGGGTGTGATGGACAGATAGGAGGAAGAGTAGCATGAAGACCATGTCCATGAACATGGAGGGGGAAAGGATAGAAAAGCAAAAGCAGCAAGAGTCAAATTTGGGAAATAGAAGAGAAAAATCAAAAGCTGGATTTCAGAAGTTGTAGTGGAGTCACTGTCTGGGAATCTTCAGACTACCATGCTTAGCTTTGAGATTTAGACAAGACAAGACCACTGAATAAATAAATAAGAATAGGAAAATAAGAATAAGAATAAGAAAAAGGAATAAAAAAAGAAATCTCTGGATATTCAGCACAGTATAATAGCTGAATATTTTGCCAATGAAAAGACTGAAAGGTTGTTGGGGGTGTTTTGTCTGTTCTTTTTTAATGGAGTAAGAGGAAAGTGGAAGAGCATTAGCATTTCCCTTAATTTTCCAGAAACGTATTGTTTGACACAGGAGATAACAAAACTTTCTGAAAGATTTGCTTACACGGTAAGTTATCAGAGAGATGGGTGACTACAGACCCCAACAGCAGGGGAAGTCCAAAAAAGAAAGTGACAGGACTGTGTTCAAAATGTTTAACAGTCAAGGATAAAGACAGACTGCTGGTGGAGATTTGGCTAGGGCTTAGGTAAGAGTATTTCATTGAAACACAAGGAGCTGGACAGGAGAACTTCTGAAATAAAAATGGGCAACTCTAGACAACTTGCAATTGCTAAGTAGTAAACTAGTTAAAAATTACAGAACTCTGAGCAACAGGATGGGGGTTAAAATGGGAGGGACAAAATGGCTCAACTTGTCCCACTTGGCTAAATCCCCTACTTCCCAAACCATCCATTACTCTCAGTTTACACAGTATGCACCACCTTTCTTCTAGAAAAACACTGAGAAAATAGGATGTAACCTTCCTCCTCAACCACTTTCCCTCCTGCAGCTCTACTCTTTTCTCCTGCCCAGTCTCCTCCTTCAGTCCCTCTTCTCTCTCATTAAGTCCATCTGATTTCAACTAATAGATTTAACAATAGATTCAACAACCCCGATTGAAATGCATGGCACCTCAAACGGGAAGTGGCTGTTCTGCTGGCTGATGGTTGCTCCCCATGTGACACAGAAATGCGAAACTGCCTGCCTGAAAGCTGTACCACTTCTTGCTGCTGTTATTAGCTGGGTGGAGTTGCCCTATTCTTCTCTTTAACAGGGAAATAGAAGTGTAATGAGATATTCTGTGACAGAATGACTAGTGGCTACTGTATGTAATATGATTTTCCCATTTAGGAAGATTATTGAACTGAGGGACGGATGCCTAATTTTATCTATACATAGTACTGCATGAAACTTACTGGTCAGCAGCTGACTGACAAATAGGGAGAGGAAAAGATATTGTGCAGAAAAGAGATGTCATTGGTGGGAAAATATTATGTGAACTCATTTCATATAATGTTTTCATTAATAACTTGGGCACAAAAATAATCTTAACAAATAGCTACAAGGTATTGTTAATACAAAGGCTCTCTCAAAGAATTAAATGTACGACTTTGAGGACTGCAGTAAGAGAAACAGGATTGTATTTAACAGCATAAACAGCAAGACCAGGTGCATAGAGTTTCCCTTACATGCTATGGGCTTGTTAGTTGGGGGAGGTAGGGAGATTCGGAAGAATTATTGGCTCCCAGAATTTGCTATATAACTAGCAACACGTTGCAGCTGTGTAAATGCAAAAGTGATCCTGTGATATGTTAACTAAAATAACTCCAAGAGAGATGATAAAATACTAGTACCACTTTACAAGACCCGGGTAACTGCCTGAAGTGCTAGATCTTAGCTAAAATCTTTCAATGCAACGAAATCTAAAGAAAACACTTCTCCAGGAAAAAAAAGAAAAAAAGCCTTCATATTTCCAACTTTGGCTTAACTAGGTATATTTATTTAAATTTTTATTCTTCAACCTAATACATCCATGTTCTCTACTCCCCGAACCCAGTTTGCTTAAGAAAGGTCTATTTAAACATCTGAAGAATTAATAATTAAATAGCATTCTCCAAACTCTTCTAAAATGCCCCTGCATAGCAGGAATTACAAAGGAGAAGAGTGAAAAAACCTGAATCCATACTATGCCTTGTGAAGAAAGGAACACGGTGTAAGCAGATGCTTTTTTTTAGGCACACGAATGGGACAGACTGTGTTCTTCCTTTATTTCCAGTGTGTCAGCTGCAAGTGCATGACGGACAGATAGGGAAAACAAAACTTTCCAGAATTCAGTTAGAGGAATGGGAGATTACATTCCTAGTCAAATATTACATCCTTATCTCAACAGCAATTCAAAGGGGTACTCCCATGATCTATGGTTGGAGACAAGAGATATATTTCATCTAACAAGCTTATGCTTATCTGCACCATGTATGACAATTTCCTTGTACTTAAATTGCCTCCATGTTTAGTTGAATGTTACTGCTTGATTAGTCCGATTTCATGTCTTTCAGAGGTGACAATCTTTGTCAATACAATTTAACTGCTACAGTTTAACAATTCACTGAATTTTTGTTCTCTTGAAGAAATCTTTCAAACAAGACTCTGACTCACATGCAGGCTTACCCTCAAATACTGCAATTATATAATTATTCATGACAAACTTGATTTTAACTATTTTTTTAGAAGCAGTTTCAGGAGTTTTATCACTCTGGTGGTTTGTCACCTTACGGTACACAACCCATTTACCATACACCTATGTAACTAATCTATGACTGACATACAATATAAACAGTTTTTATAAAGTGTAGCAGCTGGTATGCTAATTATACCCTGCTGTGAATAGCCAGATCTTAGAGCTTGGAAAGAGCCTTCAGGCTTTTGATGGAAATCTGACTTGAGCTAGCTCTCAAAGATCTCTAAAGTAGCATTTGTTCCCCAAAGAAAATCTATTCTGCACACAGTAAAAAACAAAGACTTATTTGTAAAAAAATGATACTTACCTCACTCAAATCCTTTTCTTCATTTGTCCCTTCACTGAAAGAAAAAAAAATATAACTACTTTGAAGTACTAGAGGAGATTTAATACAATACTTAAACCCCACCATTTCTTAAACAAAAAAAATTGTTAACCACCTGAAATTTCAGTAAACTTACTACTTTTTATCATCCTCACAGTAATCTTAAAAGTATCAGTTAATGTTATTTTCTATCATTTGACTGTCATAATCTTTTCTAATTAGAAATGCTTAAAAACAAGGACTTTCATACGACAGAGAAATCCTAACCATATCTTGAGCTGTTCAAGTAAAACACTAATGTATACAGTTAAAACCACCAAAATCCAGTTGAGATGTTTTTGATCTCATTTATCAAATGATTACTAGCATTTCATTGCAACTAGTTCATATTTTGGAAAACGCATTTTACTGATAATTAAGCTTAACATCAAGATTTTAATTTCTTACACAGCTATAGTTTGGTGAATTGAAAAAAAACCCTATTTGAACATACTAAGGCTCACACACTCACTGTTAATTATCACAACCTAATAATTAGCACCCTTGAACCTTTTTAGCCCACAATTTTTTAAAAAAAGAAGTTATATTAGAGAAAAAGCAAGTCCCAAACATTAAGGCTTTAAAGTGTGCTCTAAGCAATCAGTAAGTAATCAAGATCATTAAAGAAATGCTAGATGTGTTGCAATCAATGACATTAATTTAATAAAGTGCTGCACCTGGGTTAGGGCAACTGCTGGTATCAATACAGACTGGGGGAATGAATGGACTGAGAGCAGCCCAGCAAGGAGGACCCACGGGTGCTGGTGGATGAAAAGCTGGGCATGAGTTGACAATGTATGCCTGAAGCCCAGAAAGCCAAACATGTCCTGGGCTGCATCCAAAGCAGCGCGGCCAGCAGGGCCAGGGAGGGGATTCTGCCCCTCTGCTCTGCTCTGGTGAGATCCCACCTGCAGGGCTGCATCCAGCTCTGGGGTCCCAGCACAGGAAGGACAGAAACCTGATGGAGGGACTCCAGAGGAGAGCGATGATCACCCCTCCAAGTGAGGAAAGGCAGGATTTCTCAGCCTCAAGAAGACTCCAGAGACACCTTATTACAGCCTTTCCATACTTAGAGTGGTCTATAAGAAAGACAGGGACAGACTTTTTAGCAGGGCCTGTTGTGAAAGAACAAGGGGTAATGGTTTGAAACCAGAAGAGGGTAAATTCAGACTAGACATAAGGAAGGCATTTTTTATGATGAGGGTGGTGAGACACTTGAGCAGGTTGCCCAGAGAGGTGGTAGATAGTCCACTCCTGGAAATACTCAAGGCCAGGTTGAATGGGGCTCTGTGTTACTTGATCTAGTTGAAGACGTCCCTGCTCATTGCAGAGGGGTTGGATGTGATAAATTTTAATGGTTCCTTCCAAACCAACGAGTCTACGATTCTAAGATAAGCAAATTCTTGGAGTTAACATATTTTCATGGAATTTTCTCACCTTAACACTCAACTGTGGTTAAAATCAGAATTCATAAAGTACTAAAAAGAAACAAAGAAGAAAACCAACTTTATCCAAGCAGACATATATATATACAGATTTATGATTCACCTAATTTTTAGTGTGATATTTTAGATTTGGACAAAAAATAGATATTTTCAAATATAAACAGGCTGGGAGGGTTGGGAAAAGCAACTAGAGTAATCACAACACAGAGTATCTTCTGCATGAAGAAAATTTAAGTAACTTTAAAAGTTTAGGCTAGGAAAGAGATGGTCTAAGAAAGGACTGTGATAAAGAGAGGTATAAAAGAAACTGACTGCTCACTGTCTCTTCCAGAAGGAAAGTCAGAATTTATGAAGTGCCACTAGTAGCATCCAAGTTCAGAACAAAAAGGGAAGATACTAGGGTTACTAAGTACATGAACCACATCAAACTCTGAGGTGAAAGCTGATGGAGGCTGGGACACTACTCAGATAAACATTTGCCCTGCTTTTATTCTTTACTGGATGGTCAGTGATGGTAACAGCTTAGTGTGTTAGAGAAATATTTAGTCTGATCTAGCACTGGCACTCTTAATTTTTGAAAGAGTAACATGAGTTAACGCTCCTTAAATGAGCACACATGATCATAATTGGGTATAACATACTGAAAGAAGATCTGTTTTAGAAATTAGAAATCACATATTAACCTTTTGACAGCAGGAACGGAGCTTAGATGTGGATCATCCTTCAGGAGATCATGACTACTTTTACTTTTTCCCTTCATGCTCTGTTAAAAGAAAAAAAAAAGAAAAAAGGTATTATTCATTTCAGTGTTTAAGAGGCTAGATAGTGAAAAAGGATTATAGTAAGAAAAACATAATTTGTTTCTTGTTAGTTTTAGCCTATCCAGTAAGCTTAAACACTTTAAAGAGCAGAAGAACAGAAAAAGTGTTCCAGAAAGAGAAGCATCAAACTGACTCCCATGGATTTACTTTTGCAATAGCAATGCACTTAGCTTTAAAAGACAGAGAGAGAAAAAAAAGATACTGTTTAGTCATGACAATCATTACACATCATAAAGATGGTAGGTCTAGCACATATACACTTGAGTGAATGAAGAGGTAAGAGCTTTACTTTCCAATAGTGACACATGACAAGTCAAAGAACCACCATGTACAAAACAATACTTATTAATTGGAAGAACAGTTAATTACGTCCCTAGGAAAAAAAAAGAAATTAACAAACTGCAATATATCAACCTGGAATACATCATGCAGGAATCATCCGCTGACACAAGGAGTCAAATACATCTAATGAGTAAGGTCTTCAGGCAGAAGGACTGCAGTTAGAAAGCATTCTACATATTAATCTAAAAAAAAGTATGCCTAAATTTCAGAGGGAGATCAGACTGAAAAATCTCTGCTACAGAAACGGTCTGTATTCTGAATGTCTCCCTTATGTAATGCTTTTGGGAAGACAGCAGAGTGTGGACAAAATCTTGCTCATT
Organism: Eulacestoma nigropectus; assembly: GCA_013397775.1. Taxonomy (NCBI): domain Eukaryota; kingdom Metazoa; phylum Chordata; class Aves; order Passeriformes; genus Eulacestoma; species Eulacestoma nigropectus. Next base: position 63,129 of record VZTE01003071.1, on the reverse strand, counting down.
TAAATGCAACTACAATTTTTTGTTATGTAGAAAACACAGACTACCACATTCAGCAAAATGAAAAGTTAATCCCTTCATTAAGGAAGGCGGTGGGGTATTTGGAGTGGTGGTGGGTGTTGCAAAGTGCTCCAAACAAGCACAGACAATAAGCAGTTTGGACACTGAAAGCTACAGTTTAAACTGAAGGAACTAATCAACAACCAGTGGGGCCCTACAGCCCTTCTGTGCCCTTCTTAAACAAGCAAGATTTACTGTATCTAGCAACCAAAAAAAGCTCACAGGATTCTAAGTTTGTAGGTGTCAAAGGATCTCAATAATAACTTTGATCTTCCATTTTTCTTATCAAAAACGAGACTGAAAGTTAGTGCCGATGTTTATGTACTTCAACTTAATCAGGATTAAGATAACATTCAAAACTACAGAGACACTGATCTAGACCTCTTATGAACAAATAATGAGGTTTCAAAAAGAAGGTTTTATTTTGTTGCAAAGAACGAAGAGAAATTCTTCATAAAGAGTTGGGGTGGTTACCTATCTAGCTACAGCTCATCAAGAATTTAGTCAGGACAAATAGATGAGATTTTGAGGTTAAGTTGAAAGCATGAAAACACTGAAAGTAGGCTTATCATGAAAAAGGCATTCTAATGAGACAATTTTAAACTGAAAACAAGTATTTGGCATGAAAAGTAAGAAAGTTGAAGCAACTGAGTTGAACACAGTATTACAAGCCAGATATACAGCAAGAGCAAAACAACAGATGATCATATAAAGGTAAACAAGTATAGTTTGTCTGACTGGTAAGTTGAAAAAAAGAAAAACAGTTAGAACTGCTGTTGTAATAAATCTCTACTATCATTCTGACTGGTATCATCTCACTATAATATTGTCCATCATTATTCACTATTTTACTTTTGTATTTTAACTAACTTCTGAGGACTGACAAACATTTTTTCACTTATGTGGTACAGGATGCAGGACCATGTAGTCTGATCACTAACTGAAGCAGTGAGGTGCTGGAGAAAGCCTAGGAGTCTAGTAAAACAACTTGGTCAGCAGTAGAAATGAAATCAACAATTTATTAAAGAAATTTTTAAACTAATCTTATTTAAGTTGCAGCGCCAGGGAAGGAAATGTTAGACAAAAGATTACCTGTGCAACCCTTGTTCTGTAAATGTGAACATTTCACTATAGTGCACTATTAAATTACAATAATGGACTATTTTCTCCCCAGTAACCACACTTCATTTTGCACACAGACGAACGGACATGTAAGAAAATGGAGCTACGCATGCACTGGAAATGCATAAGATGATCATCAGAATTCAAGTATTTTACCATATAATCACACTCATAAATTAAGGACTTGAAAAAGAATAAAGTACCTATCACTTCCATGACTTTTAAACAGCAGACATAGATCTGTACTGTGAAATTTTATGTTCACGGAAATGTAAAAATTTCATGCAGTAACTGAAGGTACCTTCAAAGTCAAGAAAGTTAAAAACCTCTGTTTTTATAAAATGCTGTATAACAGCACAATCCTAAAAACTAAAACAATTTCTAGTATTACTGTTCAAAACGCAAACATATGAACAAGAATAAAAACTTTAAAGCTTTCCACAATTATGCAAAAAGGTAATTAGGACAAGAAGAAAAATAAGGATAATTTGGTACAATACCTGACTAACTCTACTAACTTCTTCCTCTTCTTCTTCAGCTTCTTCCCCAAAGGAAAGTAGGTTAAAGTTTCTTTAAGAGAAAAAAGAAAATTTCTAGTAAAATTTTAAATACAGTCTTAGCAACATTCCATTAACCTTAAATACATTACATTCATGTTGTACATGACTTTCTAAGAAACTTATTGTCCTGCTAAATGTACCAATTCCAAACAACTACTGCATTTTGCTTTGCAGTAAGTCATAAATATTTAGAACAGCATGTTGTGTTATATTCCTGAGATAAAACAAGGATAGCAAAGCATCAGTTAAGACACAGTTTAAGAGATTCTGTCTTGACTAACCAACTGCTGACAGTTTTGTTGCATTTTTTTCCTCAACAGAGCAGCATTCAAGACACAAGATTTTCAATATATGATAGCTCAGAAAGGTATCAAATGTGAACACATTCACAGAATGCAATTAAAAGAAATTATGACCTATAATTTTTCAAAAGTTAATTGTTTACACTATGTTGGAAGCAGTCAGTTGCAATATGTTCTATTTTTGTACAACAGAACTGGCAGCATGCACACTTTAGAGTTCTTATTACTTTTCACTGCATGTTTGTGACTATGAATTTTCATTCACAGAAACTAAAATTTCCCATGTCGAAATGCCTGCCTCTTGCTCAGTACTTCGGTGGGGGAGAAGTGGTATCTGATAAAATAAGTTCAAAAAATCCCAAAGAACTGAGCTGCGACCTAGTTACTCCTACCAGTAGCTTTTAACTGCAGTGTTATCTCAGTCAGATGACTGCCCATTGTGGCATATGGGAAAGAAAAAGAAAGATAAAGAAGATAAAGAAAGATAAACTACCTCTTATTGTTTTCAACAAACTATCCCATGCACAAAACAGTTACAACTCAGCAGATGCACAGTAAACATATCAGTCAGAGAAACTAGATTTGCATGATCCTCCCTGGAAACAAGGAAGTGCTTCAAAGGCAGAAACGGAAATGAAAAACTGCCAAGCTACAAATTAAAGGTGAAAGAAAATTAACCACCACTTATGTTGCATATATTTACTTTGTGCCTTTTACTTTGGACTTCTTAGTTTCTTCTTCTGGTTTGTCCTTCTTCAGTTTTCTATTTGGTCTTGGGACAATGTCATCAAAAGGATTAAACAAAACCTGTTAAAAAACCCAGTATTTTAGGCACATCTTTACTAAGCATTTTGTAATTAAGTGATTCAATATTTTAAAACAATATGCAAAAGGACAAGCCAAATTTTCTGAACACTGTGCACAAAAGAATTTTAAAATGTCGCATTTCAAACCAGAACGCACTCACCTCACTACTTCTTATTTTGTGTGGACTGAGAGGTCTCTCTTCCTTGTCAACTTCTACCTCAGCCAGGCGCAACATGTTATATATTGTATCCCCTGTAACCTGCAAATTTACAAGAAAAGGTTTGAAAGTCCTTGACTATACTTTGTGTAATTTATTCTGCAAAATACAAGGCAATTATTATGTAAAAATTTTTGAAAGTACAAGTGATATAGGAAATACTATAAGCATATAAGACTTCTAAAAGACAGCAAGTACAATGTAGAAAAGTTTGGGCTTTTAAATTTAATGGCAAAAGTTGAAGGAATACAGGTAGTTTTAGGAATGTATGCAGAGGAAGATGTTGAAGTCTTACTGTGAGCTATGAAACAGAAAAACAAAAAACACTGAAATAAAAAAACATTTGGTTTCTTTTCTTTTAAGTAAATCATGAGAGTGGTAAATTAATCTCATGTTTTTCATTTTCCTGATCCTTCTTGGGTAATTAGAATCTACAAACAGAATTTTCCAACATGTCATTAGTATTAGATAAACTGATTAATAACAGAGTCATAATAATACTAATAAGATTATTTAAAGGCAGCACAACATAAAAATACAATTTAGAAGAATAACAACAGCAAAATAGATAATACAGAAACATTTCTACCAGATATAAGAAACAAAGAGAACAGGGAGCCTAGAAAACAGTGAAAAAAATTTCAACACTAAACTGGCCTTCAGAGAAACTTGTAGTAGCTTCTGTCAAGACTTAAACTGGGACTCTAGCTCATGTAACAGACCTTTCCGAAGATTGTGTGCTTGTTGTTAAGTTCATCTGCACGACCCAATGTAAAGAAAAATTGACTCCCATTATCATGGGGCCCAGCATTTGCCATAGCAACAAGTCCTCTTCGATTAAACCGCAATCGTGAGTGGAACTCATCCTGGTAAAAGCAGGACAGAAAAGAGAACGACTTCAGTATAAAACTATTTTCTCACTCCTTTACCTACAGCGTGATGGGAGGTAGGACTGATATTATTTACATCAACCTGCACACACAGAAAAATATGCTGCTAGTTTTCTTTTTAATTTAGACAGTAATAAATCCCAAGTATTTTGAAACTCAGTGCCGGAATTATATTTAAAAGCTTCTACTTGGAGCAGCAAAAATTATTTTTAGTCAGTATTTCTAATCCCTAGTGCCTATAATGATGCAAGCAACTGAACGATCTTCAAAAGAAACCATAAATACATAATGAACAAACACCAAACGAAAAATTAGAAACTAGAATAGCAATAACAAAGACAGGTTACTAATTAAAAAAACTCTAAGTTATGTCTAGTTAATTTTATCTTTTCTCAGTCATTGCCTAAAAATCAATTGTTATTCATTATTTTTATTTGCATTTGTTATCCCCCCAACATTAAGAAAATCAGAAATTTTAAAAAGAAACTGCATTTCATACATTTCTTGCAAAAATACCATTCTTGACAATCACTGTATTTATGTGAAAAATTCATTTAAATCTTAATTCATGAAAGCACATTAACAGGTTATAATAATAGAGTTATGCAAAAATGCACAGGAAGAACATTTTCTGGACCTAAGAAGACAAAATAGGACTCCTTTCAAAGCAAGGAGAAAGTAATGAATACCACTGCAATATCAGAATACTAAACACTGCAATACTGAGATACCACTAATTTGAAGCAGCAATGCTACTACAATACTGGCAATTATTGTTTTGTTCTCTGCTCAGGTACCATTTCCTCTCACAAACTTCAGGTTCGTGCTAGATGTAAAAGTCTAGCAGCAAGAAGATGGAAGGCCCAGAAACAGGCTTTGCAGCTTCAGTCACAAGTTAAAGGTGCCTGCCCCACCTGAAATAAAAGAGGCAGGCAGAACAGAACAGAGCTGCTGAGCCTGTGTGTAGCTTCTCTCAGGATCTGAGCCCCCAGGTTTATCATTACACCAGAGAAGCTAGATTTAAGAACTCTCAAATTAGAAGGGCATATTCAAACATACTGAAGCAGCACATGAAGGCAACTAGTGCACGTGTATGCATTTAATATAAGACTCATTTTTCACAACCTAACATGGCAGGAAGAACAACGGATAGAGAATAAAAAAAAATTAATGTGTAAGATAGACAGAGACACACCTTGAAAGGAGCTCCATAGACTGACTCTCCTCCTGATCCAGTACCAGTGGGATCACCCCCTTGCACAATAAAGCCAGGCACTACTCTGTGAAATACTGTATTGATGTAATACTCTAAAAAAAAAACAAAAAAAACAAAAACAAAAAAACACGTAAGTCGTCTCAAACCCAAACTTTCATATAGATCATGAAGAGATGTCCAGAGACTGAAGTTCCAGAATGCAAGTACTGTAACTAGATTCCACTGTTGCCTTCTATTTGGTTCCCTTCTGTTCTTCACAGTCTTATGGAAAAAACCCTGTAATGTTGTATGTTTCTTTTGCAAAAAATCCTGCCCATCACTGACAAGATGATCTTGATGAACTACTGGCTTTTCAGCTTTGAAGTTTTATTACTGGAATGATACTAGCAAAATACATTAATTTAAAAGGAGAACTAGAAATATTATGCTCTATCCTGGATGACATCTCATATACAACATCAGCCATATCCATGTACCAGATGATTTGCACTTTCACTCACCAGCATGAGTGAGGTTCTTTTATCACCTGTACTGTACCTAAACTCATAATTTTTGCAGAATGAAATATGTGGTACATTTTGCTCCTTGAATTATCTTCTTTTATCTATCTACCTGATAAAGGTGAAAACATCATAATAAAACAAAAGGAATGAAACCATAACTTTACCTGAACTATATTCCTGGTTGATATAATAGTAATAAACAAAAATAAATCTGCAGCATGCTGCAAGACAAGGTAGGGTGTGCAAATGTTGCAGCGTAACTAGACACAGTCATGGATGGTTATACGCCGGGATATTGAAGAGAAATACTTAAATGTATTATACAAAGCCTGTGTAGGATACTACACAGCAGTTTAAAAAAAAAATCAGAAAGGAAATAAAGCCCACTGAGGATACGTGAACCCTTATCACGGGCTAAGAAATTCCTTTATCCTTGCAAAAAGTCTCGGGAAAAGAACACAAAACAGACTGGATCTGTGTTGGAGCAACAAAGCCTAGACTGCTATTTTTGTTTAACAGACAAAGGCTAAAAGAACACTTAACAATTTTATAAAAGTTTAAATGGGAAAATACCAGCAGTTAGAAAACATATAAAGGCATCAAGTCTTTCAAAGATTTTTGTTACAATTTTCTCAGTAGGGAGCTTCTCATTCTGGTACCCACTGGTTCAGTGGAAAGTTTTACACAGCTTTAATCACCAAAAAGTACAGAAACTGAAACACTAGGAGCACTCACAGGAAAAAAAGAAATGGTAGTGTAAATTGTGATGAGGAAATGAGAATTTTGGAGAACGTCCAATATTGCATCATTGTCATTTCATACACACATAAAGTTGTTGTACTTTGTAGACATTTGCTGAAAGTAAGACTTCTCATGACTCTGAAAGACAGTATTTCAATAATATGTCATCTGCTTAATTCAAGAAAACCATCCAAAATTTTTACTTTTTTTTCTCCACCAGCTTCATCGGTAACCTTGAAAAACATTGTCTGAGTGTTAATTAATAATTTCTAAATAGAAATAAACCTACTGACATACTGAAGTCAAAACATAATTATGACCTCTATTTTACAGAAAGTGCACAAAGATCACATGTGAATTAATTTCAACAACTCCCATCCCATTCAGTCATTACCTTCCATACAAAGCTGGATGAAATTTCTGCATGCTTTTGGTGCTTCTTTTGACCATAATTCTATATCTATCTCGCCTGCTGTAGTTCTCAGCAAAACCTGCAAACATAGGGATAAATGCAGCATCAGTTTTACTGTAACTTAGTCACTGATCAAAGAATATAACTTCCTAAAAAATACATCTGAATTTGTTACATTAGTAAGAGTGGTATACATTTAAGTGTGTTGGTGGCTACTGTTAGTTCTAACTAGCATTTCCAGATCTTGAGATACAGCTCTGAATCGATATGTATAATAAAGATGTATAATACAGCTGTAATAACATAACATAACATAACATAACATAACATAACATAACATAACATAACATAACATAACATAACATAACGTGGCTGGTACTTGATAGAAACCTAGATGATCCCCATCACTTCCATAACGAAACGACGTGGGGAAAAAAACGCCATAAATCTCCAAAGGCATATATTTCTCTTACAAAGAATACCATTACATCAGTGAGAGATCATAACAAAAGTAGGATATCATCGAGAATAGAGGAAATTAAATCAAACGCTCCGAGGACTGCTCTGTGTTATACCTCCACACATCACGCCTCGTGCTTTGACTCTGGTAATGTCAAAGAAGTAACTTTAACCAAACCAGTCCAGCACAGAAACAACAACCTCCCCACCCCCAACCACCACCCCAACCACCACCCCCACCACCCAAGTTCGTGTTTCTCTCGTCTGTCCCCCCATAACCCTACAACATACAACTTCTCCAGGATGTTCACCCTGGCAGCCTCACCTTCCCGTTGGTGGGCGGCTCCTGGATGTAGATGTTGCTCATGGCGGGGAAAGGACCAGCCCGGCCGGCGAACACTCGCCCACGGCCAACGCAGAACTCCGCTTCTCCTCCAACACTTCCTACTGCCCCGACCCGCCCGCCATCTTGGGCGCCTGTACTCAGCTCAGGGAAGGGGGGATAAAGTTGCACAAGCCGGGAGGAAGGACGAAGGAATGAGTCCTCGGCCGGAGCCTCTACGCGACTCACTGAAAAAAGATTTGTCTTGGGAAAGACCCTAGGCTTCTCCACACACCTGTGGTCTCCCGCCGTGGCTCCCGCCCTCGGTGTACTGAGGCCCCCTTCCTTCCCTGGGAGTGGTACAATCCGGGAGTACGCCGGGCAAAGCCTTCCGGCGGGGAGAAGCGTCGCTGCGCGTGCGGGCCGGTCCGGAGGGAGCTGCAGGATGGCACTGCCGGGTGAGCGGCTCCGGCCCGGGACCGCGGGGGGAGAGGGGGCAGAGCCGGCTGGATCCGGGCCCGGCGTCATGGGGACGGGGAGTCAGCCGCGGGTCGAAGGACAATTGCGCGGGGAGGGCGCGCGGCCGTGCGCGGCAGTGGGCAGCGTGCGGGGGGCGGCGGGCACTGCTCCTCCGCACAGCGGCCGGGAGATGGGGAGGGGGCCATGCCCGCGCCGCGCAGGGCGCTGCAGGCGCGTCCGCCCGGGGCTGCGGGGCCTCTCCCCGAGCTCCTGGGTGACCCAGCGCTGCGTTCCCTTCGCCGCCTCCTCTGAGGTTAGAGCCGAAGAACGGTGGTTTTCAGACTTGGCTTTTCTCCTGGACCATCCTTGTGGATTACCGCTTGTGTCCCAGTAGAATGTTCTTGTGAGACAGGGCAGGCAGAAACATCTGAGCGGTTTGCAAGGTATTCAGGTCTATGTTCGCCAAAAACAATCGCAATTGCTTCAAAGTGTTTTCTTGTTCCGAAAAACGGGGACTGTTTGGTTCGAGAACAACTGAACAGGCCTGAGTTTTGGTGAGCTGCTTCTCTGATGAAGAGGCGGCCTTAATAAGCTTGCAGCCATTCTAGAAGGGGTTCTTGAGGAAGACATGTTTGCATTCAAAGGTTTCCGAAGCTTTTCTTTCGATCTTATGCTCCACTAAATGAATGAAGTCCTTAGTTCTGTGTCACTTGTTAATTGTCTTGAGAATTAATATATGGGAAGAAGGAGTGAGAAGAGGAAGCCTCTTGCAATTTGTTTGGTTTTAGCCATCTAAAATTTTATCTAGTCTAAACCCCTGCCTCTAACTTTATTATTTAAAGCCAATAACAATAATAAAATTTCAGTCCTAGGAATTTGGTGGAAATATTTGATGACAATATTCATATTCTTGTCATCTGCTGCATGTTTCTTTTGGAGATCCTGACTTACACGGGAGATTTCTGTAGTGTGCACATGACTGTACTGACCTCCCTTGGTTGGAATACCAAATCTTTCTTTACCTATAGGTCAGCTGTGCAGTAGGGCTGAGGCTGACTAGGTATTTCAGAAAGTTGAGACAAAGTAGGTAGCTTGGGTGATCTTGTTTTCTAGTCCCAAGGAGTAGTGAACAAGCAAATACTGGTTTGAATGTTTCTCTGATGTGACATTGCAAGATACAGGTATGCTTTTGGTTTTTATTTTGTGACACTTTCTTATATGTTCCCACCTCCTTATCTCTCATGGTTGTCCTTTAAAAGATAGTCACAAAACAGGCACCTGAACACTGCTGACCTTGAAGGGGATATGTAATACTAAGGTTTTGGGATCTGCAGAAAATCACGTGTTAAAATGCAATGTATAGATCTTTGTTGTTTGGCTTTCCAGTACTCTTTAGGGCATAGACCCGAGTTGTCCCGGTTTCTGAGGTAGATTTTTCAACATGGGGTTTGAAGGTTTCTGTTATTTTGAGTAGAATTTTCTAAAGACAGTGCTTGTTTCAGTAAATCATAGTTTAAATTAATGGGGCCAGTGTACTCCATTTCTGATTCTTTAATTTCTGTAACAGATTTCTTGGTATTTTTGATCATTTGTTTATTTAAATACATTTCCTAGTTACTCAGAAAAATGTACATGACTGCTTAAGTTGCTGGGGTTTTTCTGCTCTACTCAGTTGGGAGATAGAATGGCATCCTTGGATTTTGGGAATTCAGTTGTGACTTTCACTTTCAATGGCTTAAATGATTAAAAGTAAGATATATCTTACTTTTGATACATGTTACAAGATGTTGGGGCAGGGGGCAAGTCCCTGGTGCTTTTCTTCTGAATCATGTCCTACTGTGTCTGTTTAACTTAACTGTTGTCTCACATGGGAGAATCACACACTTTCTGTGCCTAAAATTTGCATTATTTGGATCCTTTGTCCTGCTTGGAATCCAAACTTTTCTGTTACTCTCCTCACTTTATTACACATTTGCTTTCTTGCATTCTTTGTATTTGGTGTCGTGTTGTCTGGATTCAGAAAAAATTAACAATTTGTTGACTTTTTAATTTCCTTCTTTCTTTTCAGGAGTGGTTTTTTGTTTGGTTTGGTCTTTTTAATTGTCTTTTAAAGTCAGTTCTTGTAATTGAAATATAAATCACTTCAGAGTTTCCAGTGAATGCCTGTCAACACCCTTGCACTGCTAGAATTTATATAGTGCGCTACAGATCACTGGAATGTTAGATATCTATCAATGTGTTCATACTGTAACTAAACAAGTGGAAAGGTCACAATAAATCAAATTAGGATTTGGCGGTAAATTATGGAAGACTAAACTATCTCTAGCAGTTTAAACTAGTCAAATGTGTCCTGATAGATTACTGCACAGAAAAGTAGCCTTAGAAATGCAGGTTTTTTAAGAGATCGTAGAGTACTTAATACTCCTGAGGAACAATCACTTCTATCTATATATTGACATTATCAAGCCATGTTTGAAAGAAACTTGAAGGTTCTCTTCAGCAACACCTAACTGGTGAAATTTTCTCTTTCAGGTGGAAATAAGGATAACATCAGAGCCGGATGCAAGAAGTGTGGCTACCGTAAGTCTGTAATGAGCAATATGAAGTTACAGTGTTTTCTTCAGTTTATGATGTTGGTTGGAACTGCCTTTTGAGGAGGGGGGGAAAAAATGAAAAAGATTGTCCCTTGTTGCCCAGACATTGTCAGTTTAAATTACCATATTATTTTTCATTTATTTATTTCATATTCATTCTCTGGCTTCTCACACCTATCAATGCACTTCGAGTTTCTCAGAAAAAAATTATTCTATTATCTTCATGCATACTACATTTCAATGCAATTACTTGAGAAACTTTGAATTGAAAGCACCTTCTTTGATGTATACTAAGATTAGCACTTGTGCTTCTTCTGAATCTTACTGCAAAGACGCAGGTATTTCAGTTTAAGTTAAGTCCAATCTGATACACAAGAAAAAATAGTTTCAAATCTGGATAATCTTTTATGCTAAGAGAATATTACTTTGTGCATTATGTATTTCAAGAAACAGCTACCTTTATTGCTTACAAGTTCTGCAGTTGGCATTTAGCTCATGCTTTGCATTATACGCTGATCATATAAGCGTCCCTGTGGATACTTTCCTGATTAATGGAGACAGGTCTTAGTGAAGATTTTAAATTGTTAATCACTGACTCTTATTTCTAGAACATTGGAGGAATGGACACTGTTTTGTACTGAATTGTCTTGAACTTTTAGCACAGTGAGTTAAGCTGTTTGAGTTTTTTATGAGCGTTATGTTGGGTGACAGGAAAAAAGCTTGCTTCATTCTTTCACTTCAAGCTTTGCAACAAATTTTGTCAATGAATTTCTTTGTGTATCTGTTCTTTCCAAGGACCATGGATATAAATACAGATTTAGTGCTTTGTTTCTACATGCAGCAAGTATCAGAAGCTTTCTGGAAGAGAAGGAAACTTGTAGTCAAATCACATTATCCATGTTTATGTTCCTAAAATCTCTGTCTTCAAGGTGTGGGTAGTTTGACATCATCCTTACTAAAAACATGAGCTTATTTCTATTACTACTTAAATTACTGCGTCTCCCAAACCAGATCTTAATTTTTTTAAAATTTCACTTTATTATTTCAATGAGTATATTCAGCACAAGGTTTCTAGCTGGTCATGATTATCAAGATGTAACTTAGAAAACTAAAAATACTGGTGAGGCAGTAGCTTAGTCAGTATTAAGTGCAGGTTGTTAAAGATTATGTCTCATAAGCAAATAGGATTCTACAGTTTCACTAGCGGGAGTTAAAAAAGCCATGCAGCACTTACTGTAGTTTTTGAAATATTTCACGCTATGTTTTTAGGTAATTTCTTCAGAAGGTATCTAAGACCATTAAAAAATATAAACGAAAGTTGAAAAAAAAATCTTCAAATTAGCAGAATAGGAGAGAGGCCATAAAGCACTATTAAATGGAAGAGCATTGCACAACCTATCAAAGTTCTTGGAGACTTTTTCAGAGTAAGCTTTCTCCTGCCTCTTTCACAGATCACAGCCTGCCCTTTTTCTTTTCACTTCTCAAAACTGAATAATACAAAAATTGATGTTCTTTAGTTTTTGATGTTTTTTGGTAAATTGTAATTTTGCTTTCTATATGGTTTTTTTTGTTCAGCTGGTCATCTGACATTTGAATGTCGAAACTTCCTCCGAGTAGATCCTCAAAGAGATATTGTTTTAGATGTTAGCAGCACTAGCAGTGAAGACAGCGAGGAAGAGGAGCTACAGAGATTACAAGCCATGCGTGAAAAAAAGAGTAAGGTTTTTTTGTGGGGTTTTTTTAGAATACATTGGATAATAGTCTTCTGATGTGCAGGGACTCTGATTTTATCCTTTTTGATAACTGCTTTTACTTCTTTTAGCCTGTGATTTTAAAAGAGGTATTTTACTGTACATGTTCAGACTTCAGAGATTTGATACACCCACACTCTTTTATTATTAGGATTAATTCCTTCTTTAGGAAGTTACTAATGTACCTGTTTGAAACATCTCAAAAAGGGCTCCTAAATACAAAAGATTATCGATCTGTTACTAAGAAGCTCCTTAGAAGAAAATGACACGGATGTTCTGAGTTAATCTTTTGATTACGACATGTAGTTTAAACATCTTCTAACTAATGAGAAATATGACACCTGAATTTCTCTCCAGTTTCTAAGTAGGATTTTGACTGAAACAGCTAGTAAATTGGAATTCAGTCATTCTTATTTGGAGAAGTACTGTTCTACATTTGGAAGGTCTGAGTATCAGCTCTTTGTCAGAGAGAGAATAGATGAGTTGTTTATCAGATACTTGAGTTCATTTGAATTTGGACTGCAAAGAGGTTGTTCACTTAAGTAAGAAGGGCATGTTGTAAATGAATGAACATTCTTCTTTTCTGCTCTTTTGTTTTTCATTATGTTTTGTTCTGTTGCTCTCACATGCTCTGACGTTTAGTTCCTACTGAAGATGCTATTTAGAAAGGAAAATGGATAGATAGAACCCTATAGTTAGCCGTACACTTCAAAAGAAACGGATAGCCTGTTTATCAGGAATGCTGAATTGGTACTGCAGTGGTACTTTCTTGGAACAAGTCTCTTTGGAAAAAATACTTACCATTTATTACGTATTTTTGAATGTAAAGGTTGGGTTTTTTTGGTCCTAAGCTGACTGAAGATGGATATCTGTAGGGAAAACAGCTGTTTACTTGATCTTCTAATATTCCTGTTTATTATATGTTGTTTTTCAAATTGTGGTTGCTACATATATTGTAAGGAGACATTGATCTGTCAATTATCCAGGTGGAATTTTGCCATTTTCAAGTGGCCTCATCTTCTCGAGATTTTGCACTATTTTCTTAAAAAAACCACTGTTTGTTCGCCCATTCTCATTCATGTTTTTTCATTGCTCCAAAGGTAATTTCCTCTTTTATGTCATACTAAATTCTTTCAAGTTCCGCTCCATAACATACAGACCAATATTTGTATTTATGGTAGCAAAGGAATAACTACACCAGCATGCAGACTTTATGGAAAGTGTCGTAGGAATAAGATGAAATACTCAAAATTGGCTGTCTCTTTTTTAAGGATAAATTACAAAGCCAGTATTTTCCTGTTAGCTGAATGTATATTTATGTGGTGGATGTGCATTTTGGAAAGTTCAAAAATACTTTTTGAACTGGTATAGAAAAATCTAAGGTCAGAAATTTCATCTCTGTCATAAAAATATTGCCTGTAATTGAAATGTGAAGTTACTATACCATGCTGTACAGCATTAGGGCAGGAATCAGACAGAATCAGATGAGGGGTGACTCTTCTGCCAGTTTCTGTAGGCAGCATATTGACAATTAACTCAAATGTCTCACGGCATTGCTGTTTGTGAAGCGTGAAATAAGGATGTGTGAAAGTAACTCAGGGAAGCCTAACAGAGTATTGTTTTCTTAATATGTTCTAGTTAAATGGCCTGTTTTCAGACTTGGACAATAGTAAGTTTAATGTTAGAACTGTTAAAATACAGAAGAACAGATATGAAAACCTGAATCTGATGTAAACATGTAGGAAAAGGTCTTTTTGCTACATTTTACAGGCCTTTCTTCATTCTTAGTGCTTAGATCAATGTCAGTACAATGTAAGTTGTGTATAAAAGTCGTGCGACTCTGCAGTGTATTTGTGAACTTGCTATACTAACCAGAATTTGGGAGAAGGAAAAGAAAGCCTTTTAACAAGACTTTTGTAGTAAATTTACATTGCTATTGAAGCTACTTTTTTAATGCTGATCTTATTTCAGACACATGCTTTGTAAACTAACTCTCTACCCATAGATTTAAATGAAGAGGAAGAAAAAAAGAAACAAAAAAGAAAAAGCAAAGAGAAAACGAAAATTAAAAGACCAAGGAAAAGGTAACCTTCACACACTTCTTTTCATTTCAAAACACAACTTCAGAAATATTTCTGATACTTGCATGCTTTCTCAGGAAATTGCTTCTATTGATGCAGCTTTATTTGCAAGTATATCTTTAGTTTGAAGAGTTTTCTGCTTTGCAGGGAGAACTGATTAACAGTAAGGTAATGGTAAAATAATGGTAAGGTAAAGGTTCTTCAATTCATGGTGGAGTCACAGGCTTTCTGCCATGGAGTTAGGATCACAGGAGTCTTGAAAGCTCTAGCAAACTGGAGGTCTGCAGTTCAGAGAAAGCAGTACTTCCCCTGACTGTCCAACTCTAGGCAAGCTGTGATGGGAAAAGAGCAAGTCCAGGAGAATTGTGGGGTTGGTCCCCAGCTGAGCCAGGGTGGAGAAGGCTCTCTGAAGTTCAGAGATTGTAAGGTTCTTTGTGCGCACATGCATGTATTAACACACCTGCAGGCACACACATGTGCTCTGAGTAACACGCAGTTGTCAAAAGGGAAACCTCCGTAATACTTAACAGGTGTTGAGTTTTAGTGTACCTGTTAACGTAGAAGGCTAAAAACAGTGTTACTCCAGTTTCAGAGGAAAATGTCATATACCCCAATGTATTGTGAATCTGAGTTCTGGCCTGTGGACTGATTCGGTTTTTGGGGTTTTGTTTTTCTTTTTTCTTTTTTCTTTTTTGAAATGAGACCATAGGTGAAACTAATGGTTTGTTGTTAGGACAGTTGATAAGACCATGTCCCAGGAACTGCACTGGAAGCTACAAACTGTAAAATGTGTTTGGAGACCACAAGAAGACGTCTCTCAGAAACAAAGAAACAGGATTTAATACCTGTTGTATTTGCTTTTTTCCCTTTCCTCATTTACATTGTGTAGCTCAAACTTCCACTTTTGAAGACAGACCTTATGCTTGTGAAGAACAGAAAAGAGTCACTCTGGTTGTTGGTTTTCTTTACATGCAAGTAATAGTTAATCAAGTAAACAATAGCACAAAACTGCCCTCTTTAGTATTCATGAATATTTAATAACTTTTATTGTCCTCAAAATTCTTTTATGTATGTAATCACTCATCACTGCTGGTTAGAGACCAATAGTATAAGCTGCAAGAATCTAAAATTTTTCATACCTATTTCTCATAGATTTTTGTATCAGGGACATACATTCGAAGGCATTAATTAGCATTGTTATTGATCATGTGGTATTTTAAAAGTGGAAGCTCTATCTTGCTGTCATACTTTATTTTCTGATGGTCTGTACTCTTGGTCTTTCTTTTCTCAAAGACTGAAAACCCACACAACTTGCCTATTCCATTGGTTTTTAATCTGTATTACAAATATACTGCTTTTCTGGCATGGAAGTCTTATTAGGAAAGTCATAATTTAAGTTAAACGTGCAGACTTAGATATCGTAAGTTTTCCTGTGGGTGCTACTGTACAAATTCTACTCCAAAATTGATTCGTGACATTATACAAATACTGACACCTTAAATTATTATTGTGTCATTTTCCTTCTTTAATTACATATTGCTTTGCATTTTTTTTACAGATCTTCCTCATCAAGTTCAGCTGAAGAAGATGAGCCAAAGTCAAAAAAACAAAAATCACACAAAAAAGAAAAGGGAAAAAAGCATAAATCTAAGAAAGGAAAGCATCATAAAAAGGAGAAAAAGAAGAGACGAAAGGAAAAAAGTTCATCTTCTAACAGTTCAGACAGTTCGAGTAGTGACTGAGAAGCTGGTCTATTTTTGCGTTCGCTTCTGCACAGAAGATGATTTTCCTTTCATAGCAAATTTATTTATGCTTTGCAATGCTGTTTAAAAATGGGATATATATATTTTTGAGAAATCTGATTGCATGTATCAGTGCTTCAAATTATTAGATGGACCATTTATGAAAAAGATCTGCTTTTCTATTTCAGGTCCATTAGTACTAAACCATGCAAGTTTAACTAGTTCTTCACTCTTATTCTTAGTTCAGTTGTGATTGTGTTTGTAATCCTTTATAGTAGGATGTGGTAAACTTCAGTTTGCAAGCCTTTGTGTAGAAAAATCTGGACTTAAATATGCTTAATGTCAAAATGGTTACATCAAATATGGAAATTCAAGTGAGGTTTTCTATTACCCTTTAAATAAATGTATGTTTTATACAGCATTTTCTGCTTACATACATTAATCAGTAAGTGCAAATATGAAACACTGTTCAGGTCCTGAGAGGGAAAGAATGAGCAATGAGAAGCTAAAAAAGATTGATTCTTCAAAATTATCTTCTAAAATTGATCTAGTCATAGACTGTGAAACACAATTACACATTCTTGTGGCAGGATCACTGTAAGCAAGCTGAAAACAGAAGCAAACAAAAGCTATCAGTTTTTAAAGTCCTTTCTGCTTGGGTTTTGTTCTTTTACAACTATGGCCATTTCATCTTTGACATAGATGTAAAGGTTTGGATATCAAAACAAGACTTCTAATATTAAACTTGCTATTTCTTCATTCCTGTCAATTGTTATTAGCTGCAGTTTGCATGAGTCACACTTTTGAAGGCTAACCCTGACATAACTGCTGCTGTTGTACAGGCCCAGAAAAGTGATTGTATGCCTGCTACTCTGCAAGCGCCAAAGCTCTTATAATATGAAGGTGATGCCAGTGCAAACGAGTGCCGTTCCCTGTCAGCTTATCTCAGAGAATGAAATGCCTATTTCCAGAAAGAAAGACAAGAATAAAGCATGTGAGTAGTATGTGGGGTGGGCATGCCAAATGCACAGAGTAATGAAGAGTCAACAACCTCCACATGGCTTACAATAAGCTCTGAAATGCATGTCAAGCTCTGTCAATAGGGACCAGGAAACAAAAGCAGATACTTGGTGTTTCCTTCAGTCATCTTTCCCAGATAGCGGAAGAAAAACGTGCACATTGACAATCGAGCTAAGCTAGGAAACTACAAGCTGGGAAACAAACTGTGCTATAAAATGCACCAAAGCCTGGAATTGCTGAATTGAAACTGAAGGAAGCTCTTGTTTCACAAATAGCCAAAGGAAAAGGCATTCGCAGAACAAAAATTACGGCTTCAGCGTTCCTTGCAACTTGTGAGACACCAAGGAAAACCCTTTAGTCGCTTTCAGGGTTTGGAGTATATACATTTTCTTAATGTACCTAGAGTAATTGAAAGCTACTTTCAACACAAATAATTTTGTATAACATATTTTACCTTAATTTGAATACATACCGGATTAGGACAGTTGAACAGCAATTCAGTAATATTTTTCTCTTTAGATTCTGCCAAAATTATACTTCCATGCTGAGTAGTTTTCATGGTCTTCAGAGGCATTTTAACAATATACTTGCCATCTTCATAACCTTAAACTTCTGAACTCTTTTACCTGGTACTAGCATCAGTTTGCAGTGTGAGAAAAGCAGTGTGTGTACATCACTGATTGTTTGCAATATTTTTGTGTGTTGCCACTACAAGCTCTATTACCATTGAAATTTGTATGAATATTACACTATCATTAAGTTTACATTTTAAAGATTTTGTCACATTCGGTAGTGTCATCTTGTGTTGTTCACAGGACTTTTTCCTGAGTATTTCCTGCAGTTTAGTCAGATACTTCCTTTGTTGTATTCTGAGCTCTCTTCAGTGGTATGTGTTGACTGTGCAGTCTGCAAGGGAGTATAAATGATGGACAAACAAAAGTCTCAGCCATAGGTACCCAAGAGGTGGAACAAAAACTGAAAGAAAAAGAAATTCTTTGTGATGCAGTATTATTACACAGCTCTACAACTGGGAGGTTTTGTTTTCTTTTTCCTTTTAAAAATAAGTCATAGTGAAGAATCATAATATAGCTCAGAATTGCAACAAAGCAATTACAGATAGAAAAAATGGCAGTGTCTAGCTGTGAACTTGGAACAGTCTGGGTAATGTTAATAGGCTTGATCTTTAAGGACATGAAAGCTGCTGAGATAATCAATGCATATTGAACTCTGTATTTACTCAGTGCTTTTGTAGTTGACAACAGGAAAGAATGTCATAGCTGCAGGTCACTCTGAACAGTATCATGAGTAATGAATCTGACATGGTGCCTGTTATCTGTTTCGTGTAACAATCAGTTCTAGGAACTCCTGGGATGTATTTTTAGAAGATCATCTTTGCAGTTCCTCACATCATCTCTCCCTGGTCAAAAAAGGACACAATCTCTGTGTATGCAAACAGAATGTCAGACATCCCAAACTTTTTCACTCAACTGATGATTCAGTAGTGCTCTGAAGTCTCCGCAGTTGAGCCAGCGGTGAAGCTGTTGAAAAGTTATTCTGACATTTCCATGTCTTGGGCAGCCAACCTCCCTTACCTTGTGAAAATTACCGCACATCAGAGACTCTCTTGGCAAAACACACACCTGGTGCCTCTTACTACAATGCCTCTGCCTCAAGGCACTAGTACCTGAGAAAGGCATTAATAGAAATTCTAAGATGCAAATCACAATAAATAATAATAAGGGTGGATAGAGAAAAATACATCAAAAATGCTTCTCTAGTAAAAATGCCAGAACATTTACAATGTTCACAAGAAATTCTAGTATAACAATCTATGAAGATGAATTTAGGTGATAAAAGAAGAACACGAGATGAGGTGGTGGTAGCAGAAAACAAAAGAGGTGCAAGAATAAAGAAACCAAAAGGATTAGGAAAAAAGAATTATTTGAGAAAGAAGACCAGAGCAACATGTTTATTTAGAAAAGCAATGTTATAAATAATAGCAATAAAGGAGAAAAGTCTGAAAAGACTGTTTAGTAGAGTTCATTTAAACTTCAGCAATATGTACTCAAGATGTGGCTTATTTACAGTTTTCTGTGTAAGCTAAGTATTTGTCCCACTGAGAAAGTGTACTGTGTGAAGATGAGTGATTAATCCTTACTTATCTGTACTGTATATTTCCCTAATGCTTTAACCTAGTCTAATAGTTTTTAAAATATCCTGGCAAAATTTTGACAATCAGAGAATTTCAACAAAGAATGAAGATGACCTGGAAGAAACATGTGGTATTAACTGGTATTAATTGTCCAGTAGATTTAGGCTGAAAATTGGCAGAAACTTCATTTTCGTCAAAGAACTGCAGCCTCAGAATAACTTCTGGAAGAGGAAGCTGAGTACATATAATGGCTCAAAAGAAGATGTTACGTGCATTAGACAACAACAGTCTGGACAAACAGAAACAGGTGCTCTCTTGGACACCAGAATTCCTATTACTACTGGTACTTAATATATTTTAAAAGAATGGAAGTGAGAGAAGTGCCACACCAAGAAATTTTACAGATTATATAGAATAAGGTAAAGGCTCAAAGTACCAGTGAGGAGGAGGTTGATAGTTCAAAGCCAAGTGAGTTCAGACAGGAGAGTGTCTAAGACTGGCAACGTGAGGCTAGATCTGGACAGCAGATTATGCATATGCTGGGAACAGCCCAAGTTGAAAAAAAGAGAAGGTACAATAACCAACTAAGGAGTAAAGGTATACCTTTTGAAATATGGCTGGGACAATTTTTCTAAAACTGCTACAAGAAAACAGAATCTTGGGAAATATTTTTAGATTTGAGATGAATTATTCAGCTGTAGAACAGTTAAAAGTAATTGTTACAACTTTTGCCACACCATGATCCCTAGAAAATAGGTCCCGCCCACCTGCATTTAGCCTAGCTCAGTTCTTTTTGAAGCAGAAAAGGTTGGTTCTGCTGATAAAGGTAAGTTTTCCTGCATCTCAGCCAGTACCTTCAAGGTCCTAGAAGTTAAACAGGGCCACAAACTTCCCAAAATAATGCTACAAATCTCTTCATTGACTGGAGAAACTTAAGAGTAAGAATGAGCAGAAATAGATACTTCTTTAGCTTCTCTTGCCTCTTGTCCATGAAGCTGGACAATAGGTAGCACATCTCTTCCATAGGCAGTAAGGAATTTCACCCTTACACTGACAAGACCAACAGGCATTTAATGCACCAGTGTATATGTGTTCCTCAAATGAGACAGAAGTTGGTTATTTTATTTTTCGCATTTTCTGACACAGATTTTCTAAGTTGTATTGGGTATACTTGGACCTATTACGTAAGTTAACATGCAGATTTTTCATGGTAACTTTTCATTTTGGGCAAGTTAACGTGCACCCTGCAGTATGTGTTTGCTGTCTTCTGCTGTGTGTGTTTTGCTTCTGCTCTGAATAATTTAGACTTTACAGTGCACATAGATGTTTGACTTCTTAAATTGCTATTTTTTATTACATGAAATATCTGTGAGAAGGAGGATGCTACCAGTGGATGGTGGTTACAAAGAATCTGGTTTTAAAGCTGGAGCTGCACAAAGTTTTAGTAAAAAAAAGTTGGTGAAACTTGACATACTTGGTGGGAAGAGGAATTTTTAGTTGTTTCTTACCCTGAAAAAGAATTATGGTGTCTTTAACTTGTAACACTTTAAACTAAAATGTTCAAACTTCAGGATTTAGAAAGCAAGTGCTGCTTTCCTCACTATTGTCCCTGAATTGCTTGTTTCCATGTATTTGGGAGTTTATTAATGTGAAGTTGGGGGTGTTTTTTAAATACTTGGAAAGTAAACAAATAATGGTTCTAAATCATCTCTAAGTAATCTGTATGTGATTTCATTGAGAGAACTTTTAAACTTTGATCCCACATTGCCATGTTCCATTAAACTAAAATGTAGTAGTATCATTATCTTTCTTTTACCGACACAATGTTCTGGGGCTTAAAAAAAGTTTTGTTTCCTTTTGAATTAGTAAAAGATAATCCTCTGCATTCCTAACTAAACCAGTTTATCCCTTGACACCTCTTCAATTCAGATACTTACCAGGACTTGGTTCATGTCACTGTCTGTTAAAAGGTAACTGGAGGACATTCCATTGACCCTTGATCACCAGTATTCCTTAAGTGGCCATAAAGCTTGAGAATTACAGCATGTGTCCAATTAGGATTATTAGAAAGTATAATACAAAGGGCTTCAGGTAAGATGCTAGATTGCTTAGAATTACAGAAAGGCTTCAAAATGAGCAAAGACTACAATTTTAGTAGTCTTTAGTTGAGGAAGAAGAAACACTGCTAAAGGTTCCAGAACAGCAAAAGGTACCAGGACGCATATTACTGTACACTTCAATATACTGCAATCTCAAAGGGCTTTGAAGACAACATATCTGTCTATCACAGAATGTGCTGAAGTTATGGAACTCATTGTGATATGGCTGATGTCAAGAGCTTTGTAAAATTAACTAAAATGTTTATACATTTGTCTTACTAATGTATATTCCATTGCAATAGCTGTGCTTAAAACACAGAGATATGAGGTGTCATGTAACTTGGCATATGAAATTCCTTGTGATGCTATGTGGGCAGGTACTGCATTAGACAAGCTTTATCTGCCCATCTGATTCTCTGTGTGTACCAATGTAACAGGACTTTCAAAGAAACCTTGTGTGAAATCTTTCCCCCCTTCTTATAGCTTCACTGTACATTCAGTCTTGAATTCATACATTTTTTTTTCGCATTAATGTCTGTCTTTTTTACTTATGCTGAACAGAAATTAATTGGTTAATTGTAACTACTGATCAACTTTCCAAACAGTAATTTTAATAGCCATAAGACATCAGGAGTTCTTTTTCCAAAGTTTTAACAGTTGCAAAACCTAGTGTATCTGTGGGGATGGAGTCATAGACTGAACCTGCTGGTTTGAGACTTCCACTGAAAATGTCAGTGCTGCCTGTTACGGACAACAGCTGTGATTAGCAAGCACAAGGTTCATGAGAAATGTGTGGAACGCTTTAAAGAATTAACTTCGAAAAAACATTGTGCTGTGGACTTCCATTCTTCTTAAAAATGTGTTTGCTCAGAGTTTTGTGTGTCTAGGGATCTCCCCATTTTAGATGCTTAGGAATACGTATGCCTAAGAATAGTTCATGACCTGAAATCTTCAAACACACTGAAGTTACCTTTTTCTGTGCTATTTAAAGAATTTAGTCATGCATATTTTTTATCTGTCTTTGTAAACATACTTGTTGAAATGGAAATATTATCACAAATTTGTGTAGTACTCTAACAACAAAATTAGAAAAAAATACATAGCCTGGCAATACAACTAGAAACAAGACAACATTTAATTTAAATAAAAAACTTTATTAACAATGTAAAACGTTTAATATCTTACAGTCTGAGATAATTCTGGCATGCCTTATTAGATCAATACTTAGTGATATACAGACACCATGCTTTGAATTCTACTGGCAACAAAGTGGGCTGGCATTGTGTTTTACATTGTTTATTTTAATACACCTTCTTTTAATAAATTATTTATTTTTTCCAAAAGCTTGTAGATAATACTATTGGCTTAAAAGGAAATCTGTTGCTTCTATGCATTGTACAGTTTGTAGATATTATGATTTCTCTGTATTTACAAGTCATAACTATTTTCATATATGGTTTGTCTATCATAAATTAAGATATTTTTCTATAAAGCTTTGAAGTTGAGATACAGTGGAAGACTAAATATGAATGAGAGCACGAAAAGCAACTGGAGATTTTGTACAAATTCTGTTACAATATTGTTTGAATGTCTTAGAACTTAAATAGTTTTGCTCTTAAATAGTTTCCTATGCTTAAAGACTGTGAGAGAATGATCAAATGTTCTTTTCCTATGCTTAAAGACTGTTAAGAGTATGATTTTAATATGATACTAGTAAGAGTACTGTACTATGCACAAACTTTTAGCTGCAGCTCAAACAATTAAAAAAACCCTCTAAAATTATCTATGAACCATAATTCATGTGTCTTCTTTGAGTGACTGAAAGTAGGCATGCAAAACATAATTCAAAAAGTTTTAAATATGCTAGATCTATTCCACAGCCATTTTTGGACCACCATAATTTAAAACTATTAAAACCCTTATGTGAAAAGGGGGATGGACCAGAAGACAAAAATGGATAGCCTAGTGTAGAAAATGTACTTTATAATCAAGATTAGCCACTTTCCTCTTTTCAGTAGTCAAATAATAGTGGTTTCATCAAAGTCATGGTTTCGTTGGTGCTTCTGTGCTTAAACTTCTAACTTGAAACAAGACAACACAATCCAAAGAATCTTCGCTTCCGTCTTCTTACCAGTGGATATGGAGTCAAGTTTAGGAGGCTGCTATCATCTGTGATGAAAAACCCCACATTTTAACACAAGCATGTACACGTATGCAGAGATTACACAGGAAAGAGATTATATCAGTTATGTGTCCTAACAGCACCTACATGATCATAGAATCACAGAATCATTTATGTTGGAGAAGATCTCTAAGACTTGACTCCAACCTCTAACTGATCCTCACCACATCAGCGAGACCATGGCACTAAGTGCCAGGTTCAGTCCTTTCTTGAACACCTCCACCACCTCCCTGGGCAGTCATTCCAATGGCTGACAACCCCTTCTGGGACGTGACAGCTCCCATACAGCACAGAGCAAATAACAACCTGAATTTTGTATTCTAGAGTCTTACATTGCTAATTAACAAGATCTCCATAATAATTGTGATTACCTGATCCTGGGGCTCATCTCAGAGTTTTAAAACTCCGGGATGCTTCCTATCCTTCCTATCCACTGCACAAGGGGTCAGTGATTCTCTGGTCAGTGTTGAAGGGCAGTGTAGACATCAGGCAGCAAAGAAGAATTCTGTACGCCTTTATTTCTGTTCTGAATTCAAGTTTCTCTGTGCATTGTATCCCCCGAATTTGTCCTTCCCTTCCTTATTTCCAGCAAGCTCTTTTCTTCTAGACTAGGTATAGACTTTTTATCACTCTTCCAGTCTTTACAATAGCACGTCTGTATCACAAGTGAAGCCCTTTTTTCCTTTCAACATAGTTTTCAATCAAGCCATCCTGCCATGAAATATAATGAATCCTGCCACTTGTATAATGAATCCAATCATTCTATATTCATCTCTTAGCATATTATGATGAATGCTAGGCTGCTTAATTACTTGGGATGAGATCTAGGACACATTCAGCATATTTCATCAGCTGCCACTGTGCAAAGATTGCACCGCATTTAAGGAACACCCATTATCAAGAAGAAATCAAAAAGAAAAATTATTATCTTTTTAAAGCTGTTCTCATGAACAAAGAGAGTGCCTGTAGATGTGGAGTATTTAGCATGCCAACAAAATGAAGACCCATTGCTAAATACATGCATAGGATGGAGATCCTGCCCACCTGTGCATTTGTATAGGGTGCCTGATAGCTGTCTATGGCAAAAGCAGGCTGGTGGCACACTCAAAGCAAGTAGCTTTTCTGCAGAGTCAGTGTCAGGTCACAGAAGCTGCAAGCCATGTAGGGGTGAAGCAAACCACATCACTCAGAAGGATCCCTGTCATAGTCTATGCAATTTGCACCTTCATTACCTTTGAGAAAGAAGGACTCCTAAGTAGTTGTGCTTCTGACTTCATATCACCAGGAAAAGTTTATTATTTTATGTGTAGATACCATATCTATAAAATTCCAGAATACCTCATGTGAAACTCAAGAGGCCAAAGATCACATATTAGATTCTGGCTCCACTGAATCAGCAGGGAAGAGATTTTGCCTAGATTTTTCTTTTTTGTAGTTTCTATTAAAGAACCTTAGATTTTTTTGTATCTAAAGGAAGGCAAACCCTTTAATTCTCTTAATTTTTCTTAAATGAAGAAAATTCAAAACCTACCTTGATTTTTCAGTGGTAAAGGCATAGTCTCCCTGAGTTTACTTAAAAGGTTTTTCATTTCTCTCATATCTCTGTGGATACAGTTTAAAAAGATACAATGGAACAACAGTTGAAGACTGCATGGGGAGTAGCTCACAGTATAGCTTTTTATGTTAAAACAGTGGAGCAATCAATACAAAAATCTATTCAGCAAGCATTTGGTTTACATACATGTATCAGAAGATGCATACCAAAAGAAACGGCAATACAATTAATAGGGGAGCACTTTTATGACAGTCTGATACTAACTTTTCCTGGTTCAAATTTATGATCTATTCTGGCACTTGAATATTTCATATTAAAAGCCTTTGGGGGCACAATGTGATCCTAGTGGCAAAATACACAATATGTCTTAAAATTAGTATTAGCTGGTACTAATGTCAACTTCATACCCCTTATCAGCATTTTGTAGCTTGTACCATGAATGTGTTTCACTGTTCAGAAGAAAATTATAATACATGCAACTAACCCGTGATACTTAACACTGCATATTAAATGAAAATTTTAGAAACAGGGCTATCTCTCTCAGCTGCCTTAGGAGGACTCTGGCATTAGATTTTCTGAAAGGCAGATGATGGAAAATATGATAACAACACATCATCTCCAAAAGCTAATTACATTTTAGTATGTTTTGAAAGAGGCCAGAAGTTTCAAAACGGTTTCTGTTTTACACATAGATGGCAGACCTATAGGGTTGTAATGTCTTAATGCTTTCAGGATTTAAAACCAGTATGGTCTTGCTTCATTCATCTACACACAAAATGGTTCTTAGAAACGCAGGAGCATGATTAGTAAAAAATTGCTCTGTTTTATTCTCCACATTATAGCCTCAGTAGGACAGAACTTGGCTTTATGTAAATAAGCATGATAACAATTCAAATCTCAGCAGCAATTTAATATACAAAGCCTCAAAATACGAATTTTTGCAAAGAAATATTGGCCATCAGTATTACTCTCTAGTAAAGGGTCTCATTTTGTCTTTCAACTGCATACTTAAGAGGGTAAGAGAACACCACTACAACAAACCTATGGGTTACATTCCCCTCCCCTCCTAAAACTTCCAAATTTAAACCTATGGGCAGAACTAACTGAAATGAATTAGATTCTGTGTTTTTGATTTAGAAATGCAGAACTGGAGTCCAGCAGATTTCAGGTACAAAATCAGAAACTGTTAAATGTACCAGAAAAGGTAACAGGTTATCTAATTTACTTATACTTTTCATAGTAGCAACACTGGCTGTCAAATTAAAAAAGACTAAATAAATCCCAGAAGGAAATTTGTTTGTTTAGGAGTGAAGTGCTACACATACCTTTCAGTGTTTTCAATATCTGTGGAAACCTGCCATAGATGCTGCTGAATATCTGTTGGTGATAATGACATGTCTTCTAAAATAGGTACTTCGGAACTCTCCTCCACTTTAGTATCTAAGAACTTGGGTGGGCCACAAGGTTCTTTTCCTTTAAAATATTTAAACAAAACATGTATCTCTATTATTTATTGATTAAAATGGATAGTCAAATTATCTAATTAATGCTTTGAACTTGACCTTGCACAATGCAAATGGAGAAAAAGACTGCTTAAATGCAAACTCTGAGTAAGAACTGTTCAGAAGCAGAGCAGACCACACCAAGCTACAAATCTGAGTGCTGCCATACATTACTCTTACCAATTTGAAGGCGTTCAATTAAGCTCCAGTGGCTCTCATGCAACACAAAATAAAAGCCAGAAGACAGAACAAAGTAAGTGAGGAAACTACAACATACACTCTGGAAACAACTTCAAAACTTTGACACTAAAGAATACTGCAATCCATGTCTCCTCGTACTACAGTAATACTGAGGGAAAACAAAAGACAAAAATTGTGAAATTTTGCACTTTATGATATAACAGCAATATAAAGCTGGCACCACCCACAGCCCAAATGCATTATGTTCTGAATTTCTGTGTTGACACCTACCTAATTCATGCTTACTGTATGAAAATGAAATATAGTATTGAAATTGAAGGGGGGCTTTATCACAGATCTTCCAGGGCTTTTGTGAGGAAGAGAATGGGATAAAGGATTGGACCATGATAGTGGAGAATTCAAGAGAGCTAAGCACTGGTAGGATATTTTGGTAAACTTGCAAATCTCCTTTGGACTGCCTGATAGTATTCCTTTTCTGTAGTGGCAAGTACAATTCTGGCACCAAATACAGAAGAAAATTCACACTGGAGTGCATCCCAGACAAATGTCAACATTCAAACCAGCAGTACAAACAGTTGAGTAGGAAATGTTTTTTCATTTCACAATTTTTGCAATTTGAAAAATCTTGACATCAGGACAAATCTGAGTAGTTCCTGTAAGGTCTGACAAAGTACCTGAAGAACAAGACCAGCTAACAGAGCAGTGGTCATTCAGCCCATTTTTGTGGGACACTAAGACCAAGACTCCAGACCATGGTAAACCGTTCTTCCACATCACAAATATATATCCCTGGTATCAGGCAGGTAACCTTGTTTTTTAAATCTAGAAATTCCTGGATCATAAGACAATATTTTTGGGCAAGTTCTCTAAACAGTTGCATTCTGGTAAATTATTCCTCTGAAGAAAAGAAAAAAAAAGTTACTCTTAGCTACCTGTCTCAAACTAGATGTTGCTTATGCTACAGAAGATATTTGCTTCATGTTTTAATACTCTTTAAAACCAGTAGGAAGCCCACAGTTACCTAACTGTGAATCCTAGAGAGTGCATGACCTGACCATAAGAAGTTTAGCCTCTATAGAAGAATGTCCTGTGTCCTTTCTTTGCTGCTTACTGGCATCAACTGCTAACTTGTGCTTTGCCAAATCCTTCTGTAATCCACTTCAGCCATTGCAATGTTAGAAGATTACCCCGACAAAAGGAAAAATAAAATGTTATGTTTTCTGATGAAATGGTTTAAGTAAGGTCAGTCAAAAACTCTACATGTTCAGGAGCAAGTGCCAGAGAAGGAGGATCGTATCACTCCCTTTCCAAAAGCAGTGGAAAGGAGGAAGAAGTGAAGGCATTATAAGGGAGGGGAGACAGAGAGAAAGAGACCAAGACCTTTCTGTTGGTTACAAGCTGTTACGGTGAATGGTGACTCAATTGCTTGTGGAACAGCAGACTAAGCCTGCTTCACAGATTACATGTTTTACTCTGTATCACCCTGTAGGTTTAACGTGCAAATTTTTCTTGTCCTTAACTGCAACTTATGCTGTTATTTTATGGTGATTCATATAGTACAGTTTTCACTGTTCAGTCATATAAGCTTCATTAACTTTTCCCAGCACAAGAAGTCCATAACACAACATAATGTTACTAAAACCTCACATACTACTTTTTCATTAAAAACGTTTCAAGTAAACCATCTAATTTGCCACTGATATCACAAGGTGTTACTGATGAAACAGGGTATTAGGGGATTGTTCCATTATTTTTAAGTGTTATGGTAGAACCCTGACCTGACCTTTGGTGACATGCTGTCAAGATGCATCCTTCAGGGATGTGAAAAGTGTTTCAATGGAAACAGTAAAAGAACTAGATGAAATAATATTAAAGGTTCTTTCTCTCAGCTTGAGAACAGAAGCAGAGACCATAATGTTCTTTTTGTCAGCACAGACAAGCTCTTGCAGATTTGGCAGAATGAACAACACAGATCTCTTTTCAACTGAAAAAAGCTCTTTACCAGTAATTCTGTTGTACTGTGAGCAATTCATGAAGCCTTTCTTGAATTTCAGATCATTTGCTCAGTCACTTGAAAGCAGTTAAAGAGTCAGCTAATAATAAAGGCTTTGCTTGAATAATCTATGACTCAGGCTTAACATTTCTACCCTGGTAACAGCCTATAGGGAAACAAAAGCTTTTAAATCTTTTCATCCTTATAGTGGAAGGTAAGGATATCTTCTGTAATAGCTATTTCAAAAATGGATATGAACCCTAAATTTTACTTTCAATTTAGTCAGTGGACAAATTTTCTAGAATTTTAGTTACAATGATGTATTCTTCCTCTTCTCACCAGTAATTCAGCTTCTTTTTTTTTTTTTTTACTTTAAGAAGCAGAAAATGCTTTTAGTATGAAATTAAATCAATTTAGTTAAATAATGCTGAGGATCAAACTTGAGTGAGGATAAATAACAGGGCAGAAAATTGTCAGTTCAGTAAGGTTACATACATAATCTGTTTTTATGTGTCTCACCTGCTGTGCCTCTTACTGCTTCTGTGGTGATCTCTGTGTTTGCTTCTGTCATGCAACCCTAGGCACCTACTCTTAGTCATCATCTAATTCACACAGAAACTGTGATGAATGAAAGAAATGAAAAGACAAAAAAAATATATGCCCCTCAGTGCTAGTTAGAGTTCACTGCAGAGGAACTAGAAAGATTTTTGATACCAGACTTTAACACAGCTGAGAGAATCCCTCTCTCAAAAAGAGGGCAGTGTTTACATCAGGTTTCTAATGTGGCAATTAAGGATAAATGCACAAGCTATATATCACAGGTAAAGAACATGAACAGGAAAACTTAGAAAGGGGAATAGGAAAGAATTGTGTAGAAAGTAAAAAAGGTATTTGACAAATAAGGCTAACAGCTGGATGAATTTAATTCTTACACTTGGGACTTGCAGAACTTGGAGACTGTCTCACTTGAAATACTATTATTAAAGAAAATGCAATAGGAACAACAATTTTGTGGTAGAAGTTGTGTTACCCTCCTTCCATGGCTGTTTTTGTTCCATTCCTTGGTTTCTTCATAGTGTCCACATAAGAATGGGTGAGTCTCTTGATTTTGCTTCTCCATACCTGTGTGCTCTTCTACACTCTTACATCTTACCCTCTTGCATAAGTGATATGTGTAAGTAATAACATATATCTACCAGTCTTTAATAGAACACTGAGATTGTGGCACAACCATTAAACAGTCATTCCTTTGTCCTTCAAAACTCTAAACAGCATGTCATTTAAACAAAGCCAAAAAGCAAAAAATCTGTCCACTGAATTGATGGCTTACTTTTGTAGTCCGTAACATAAGCTATCACTTTTAGGTACCATTTTAAGGAAATACATGTTGTTATCATAAAATACATACTGGAAATACAACAATTAATTATATGAATTTCTTACATGAAACTCAAGTAGTATGCACAGTTGATTTTCCCGTAAGACTCAATTCTTGCCTTTTTTGCATGGCTATGCAGGTACCTATCACTTTGGTTAGTGCTGGTATCATTCTGCCCTCAGCTGTGTTTATACATGTCAGATGGGACTCGAACATCTCAATTACAATGACATAACTGTAATATTTTCTTCATGGTGTGCAATAAATAAAATATATGTCACTAAACAATTAGGATAAAAGAAAGAGGTATGCCCAAGTCAGTATTTGTACGTGTATTAGTTAGCCAGAACTCCTGGGATTATGGAAAGGAGGGAGTAATAGAATATATGATCAGGTAGCCAAAGCCTTAGTAACTACAAAACGCTTGAATTAAAGATATTTGGGCATGATTCCTTGTGCCTCTTGCAAACTTTCTGAATGCTGAACTGTTGAACCATTAAATATTCTCAAGACCGGGCTTTTGTAGTGTATGTATCTTAAAAAAAAATATTGAAGAGCATTTACCTCAGTTTACTTACTGCATAACACAGCTGCAAATATTTACGGCTTTTGGCCCCATAGTGGCAGTTACATCTCTAAGAAGTAACAGACCATCTGAATTTTCTAGTAGAGGTTCTAGGACAGCAGTAAGTTACTCTAAAGGACTATAAACATGCAAGAAATTTCTGTACAGGAAGATTGATATATATATATATATATATATATATATATATATATATATATACAGCAAATAAAGGAATATTTGTTCAGTTGAAAAGAAAGATACGGAGAAATGAGAAGATCTGTGCTGTGAAAGACAGTCAAAAGACCCAAAGCTCAGACCTTCAAATTTTTGTGTGGTGTTTCCTTAAGAGAATCTCTTTCCTAGTACAAAATCTCTTTCCTACTGGCTGAGTTTCTCTTGGGAAAAGAACATCAGCATCAGCACACTGCCTCAGTTTTATCAGTTCTGTACCTTGTTCTATAGATAAATTCTGATCAAGGTACCAATACACACATTATTATTTATAAGCTGCAGGTTGCTGAGAACAGTCTGCATGTCATTCTACCTGAATCTCTGCTGCCTCTTGAGTAAGAACATGAACTGGTAAAATCTCACGGGAGGTTTAAAAACCTAACAAACAACTTGTCCAGCAGGTAAGAGGGCTAGAAATAGAAAATGCTACAAATGGAAAATATTACCCTCAGAAATGAGCTTCAAGACACAGCAAGAACACTAGACAAGCACACTATGGATTATGCAAAGATTGTAAGGGCAGTACGCTTTGTACAGAAGAAACCTTTTTTTTTAATATGGTCACTCAGATGATGAAAGACTCATGAAAAACTAAATAGGTGGAGAAATAAAAAACCTATATACAACAGCATCACAATATATTTTATAATGGTGAACTTATTGTCTTTTTCCTTCCTAGAGATAAATTTATGCACTTTGCCTACAGTGAAGTATCATTCTCTGTAAGTAAAGAAAGCAACAGAAAGTATGGGTTCATTATTCTCCTTTAAAAATGGTATGTTTTGTCAGCACATAGAATAAATAGGTTGCAAAGTCATCTAGTCTAACATCCTACTGAAAGCAGGGCCAACTTGGACCAGACTGCTCAGGACTATTTGAGTTATCAGTATCTCCAAGAATGGATATTTCACAGCTCCTTTGGGTGCCTGTCTAGTGTGCAGCTACCTTCACAGGGAAAAAACAACTAACACAGAACTGGAATTTCCATCTTTGCGTGATGCCCTTGCAATACTTCTAGGTGTTGTCAATACTAAATATTTAATACAAAAAAGCAATGGTCTATTACATATTCTAATTATTTGCATCTCTATCATCATATACTTTTTGCCTATTATGCATTTTTTTCAAAGAATGTCACAGAAGCTTGTAGCCAAGTTACTGTGTTTATCTCTGCGTGGATACAGGACAAAAATTACTCTGTTTGGCAAGGACAGAATAGCTACCATGCCTCTCTCTATGGTGAGTTGAGAAACGGATGTCTATCAAAAGTACTGCCAGACAGGAACTAAGCTGTAACTCCTCTTATCCAACTTTAGACATCTAATAGTTCGATGTTTAATTTAAGTTACTAATGTAGATTCCATCCAGAGGCAAAACGGAGAGACAAGACGTGTCAGGTCACTTTAAGCTATTTACTTTCAGCAGTTCAGAAGATGGTTTGACAACTGTAGCCAACGCTAGGAAATGCCATACAATCTGTCTTAAAAAACGATGACTCATTTAGACAGCTACTGTAATACTGTTATACCATGGCTCTGCTAATTCTCTCTCTTCCTCTTTTATAGACTTATTTTTGACTTGAGAAAATAATTGAGAAGCTCAGTTAAGCAGTTACAAATCTCTCATTCTTACTTTCATAATAAAAATATCCCTGGCTTTAGCAGTATTCTACAGCTAGATATGAAAAGTACACTACAAGATCTTTTAGCATGACAGGACATTCAAAAGGTTCATTAGAAGACCTTTATTACAGTACATTACAGAACTTTATCTTGTCTTTACCTAGTTTTTCATTGATGAGATACTCTCTGGGGAAAGAGTAGTTACAATCAGCACATATATAGCCCTAATCAGCGTGTGCCATCACTGAGCAATGAGGTTACTAAGTAAACGATTCAGTAAATTATCAGCATTTCTACATCTTCCTTTCAGTAGGCGGCTAATCAAGTATGAAATGATTAGAGAGATGCATTTTCACAGAAGCGAGGACATCTCCATTCAGTTCCAAATCTAGTATCTGCTTTTATAAAGGTAGGCATCTTTTTAACCATATTTATCTATCTTTTGCTATGGCAGTGTTTTAGGAATGGTACTCCCCAATTTAGTGCTAACACTGACACCCTCCCCAGCCAAAGGCCACTCTCTCTCTCCCTCTCGTCCCCTCTTTCCTGTTGGGGCAGGATGGAGTTGAGGATTGGAGGCACAAAAGGTCAAGATTATGGGTAAAGATAAGAACAATTTACTGGAAACAGCAACGAGATAAGAAAATGAATATTTAACAGAAACACTATAATAACATATCTTGCCCAACAAATATGTCTAATAACATTAACTGAGTTTGCCCACTTGTGTCACTAATGACAGCCAAAACTTAAGGGATTACTCTTTTTTAAAAAGAATCAGACTTTTAAATGGTGAGGACATTAGTGATACATACCTGGTAAGACACACTTCTGTAACAATGATGATAAACAGAAATAGAGCTCCTTTTTAGTACCTGAAAGCCTATCTATAGAAATATATAATGTGTTTTACAGGTTGGTGCTTGTTGCGGTTTGACCTCCGACATCAATTAAGCCCCACAGAGCTCCTCACTTGCTTACCCCTGGTGGGATTAGAGAGACTACTGAAAGGACAAAAACTCATGGGCTGAGGTACAGACAGTTCGAAAAGTAAAACAAAAGCCATGCATGCAAGCAAAGCAAAACAAGGAATTTATTCACCACTCCCAATGGGTAGGGAAGTGCTCAGCCATCCCCAGGAAAACAATGCTATCCCATGAGTAATGATGACTTGGAAGACAAATGCCATTGCTTCGGATGTCCTCCCCTTCCTTCATCTTCCCCCCTCTTTATATACTGAGCATGATGCCATATGGTCTGGGATATCCCTTGGGTCAGCTAGAGTTAGCTGTCCTGGTTTTGTGCTCTCCCAACTCCTCGTGCCCCCTAAGCATCCCCGCTGGTGGGGTGGGGTGAGGAGTAGAAAAGGCCTTGAGCTCATGTGGGTTTAGCAATGACTAAAACATCCTGGTATTATCAACAGTTTCCAGTGCAAATCCAAAACATAGCTCCATGACAATATACTGTGGAGAAAATTAACTCCACCCCAGCCAAAACCAGGACAGTGTTTTGTCCTTCATGATTACCCAGGCATGACCCAAACGATTGCTCTTTTCCTAAAACTAGCATCTGTGTGTTTGTGCAATTCAGTACCTTTCCGATGAAATTGCAGTGATCCTAGCAGACATATGGACTTGAGCATTTCTGTTGTGTACATTTCTAAGCAACACTGCAACTGGATGTATAGTCTACAGATTTCAGGATGAATTTCACCATCTTCGGGGCTGCAATAAAAGAGATAAATGTAGTTAGGAATGAGACTAGAAGGATATAAGGGTCATAAAATCCACTTCCTTACTGTTGCAAGCAACCACATCAGAATCTGCTTCACAAACTATTAAGCTTTTTCTATGAAACTGTATTTACAAACCATTCTTTAGACCTATACAACTCTAGGCTTAACACTGCTAAACTTGGGCTGTCTTTAGTAAGATTGCATGTCCTTACTGTCTCCTCTGCATGTTTTCAGAAAACAGATATGTAAGTGACTGAGATACCTTCCCCTCTTTAAAAAAAGCTTTGGAAAGTATTTTCTTTGAGATTGAAGCATTCTTTTGCCATCCAGTTTCAGTTACCCTTGGTCTTGACACAGATGCAGGAGATTACAGGGCCACTTTAACAGTCCCTGTTCAGGTTACAAATCCCGTATCAAGCATAATCAACCCTACATTGAAGACACACTCAACAGAAACAAGTTAGGTTTAGCCTACTTGTTCTGTACATTCTGCCTGAATTGGTTTCCCCGTCTTTAAATTAGTAGTGATGTGATACTGCACTATCAGGAGAATGGGATGCACGGGATTTTTTTTCATAAAAGTAGTAACAATCTTGAAAACAAAAACTGAAATCCTACACCTCCAATTAATTGCTTAGGACACCAAGAAAATAATTTACCCAGACCCAGGAACCAATTGTCATGCCTAGTTGTAAAATCAGGCATTAAGTATCACTTTTGTAGGTTGGAATCACAGTAGTGGTAAGCTGTAGAGTCATGAAAAAAATTATTGTACAAAAAATGAATGCTTAAACAAGAAAAAAACTAGGCTAAAAAAAAAAAAAACAAAATGAAACTAAATGAATGGTTAGAAAAGACTAAAGACTGAAGAGAAATTATGCTGGATTTAGTCAGAAGAGACAAAGGAAGACTGGTTCCACCTGCCAATCCATTACAAAGTAGACATTATCAAAGAGGTAGGAAATTATTGGAGCAAAAATTACAACTGCTGTGGTCTGTTACTACAAGAGCTACACCAAAAACATGATAATAAACCAGCCCATCCTAGGAGGTTTATTTCTTTTGGCTAGACTATATTATGACCAATTCTCTTGAGCCATGTCTACTTTTCTACTTCTGAAGTCTTGATTTGTTGAAAAATTATCATGCACAATACCTTCTGTATCTTACCATAAATACAGAATAAAGCTATGGTGCAGAACAAAAAGGGTTCAATCACAATTCTGCTTCTTCCCCCCTCCAGAGTGTGTGCATCAATTACTGTTGCAGCCCTTTTCTCAACGAGCACATAGTTACCTCCTTTGAGGGAAAAAACTTTAGGAGTGTAGAGATCCATTTACTTTCTAGATTTAGGATGCAGGTCCAAAACTTAGGTCTTCAAACTTACTGCTTATTTCGTGCAATACCTAAGTCTTGGAGCCTCACCAGTATACACACAGGCCCATTCAGTTTCTGCTTAGGTTTCCTAGATGCCTGAACATTTCTCTGTGACCAAGGTTTCTTCTGTCCTGAAACCAATGACTTGTCTATTCCACCTGAAGGGGATTCCCTCATACATGTTCTTGTACAAAGTGGAACTTGCAAAAAATTTAAGCCACCAGAGAT
Source organism: Eulacestoma nigropectus (assembly GCA_013397775.1). Classification (NCBI taxonomy): domain Eukaryota; kingdom Metazoa; phylum Chordata; class Aves; order Passeriformes; genus Eulacestoma; species Eulacestoma nigropectus. The sequence goes on along the minus strand of VZTE01003071.1, from coordinate 27,054 downwards.
GGTAATGATGACCTTTTTCTGCTCAATGATGAGAGCTCTTTTGATAAAGAGATAGAAAGAAGAGTTCTACTTCTCTTTCTTATGCAAGTCAAGCTGAATTTGCCCAGTTCTTCTGAAAACTACGACTATTTAACCACAAGTCTATCCCTAAGAGAAACAGTCACTATGTTGTGACATGGTAATTTCCTTGTAGCAGATTGAGACAAAACTTTCAAAATATGCCTATTCCATTTTTTTCTGCGCTATTTCAGATGTTAGAAATCCTCAGACCTCTCAGAAGTCATGGCTATTACAGGACCTTTGTTTGCAATGTTTATTTACAATTTACCATGTTCCTTTGTAGCTGTCCCTGACAAAAACATTTCAGGGTCTGCACACAGGTGTAAGCAAATGGTGTTTTCCTTATACAGCTATTAAATTTCTATGAAGCAAACATGGTGACAACTTTTCTTTAAAACACTTTTGCTCTTAGCGATACATTTTTAATTGTACAGATTAGGAAGGCAGCAATTATATATAAGATGCTTAACTCATGAACCAATTCAGATTTATTAGTGGCTTCTTATTTACAATTAAGTTGGAAGAGTATTCAAAAGCATAATAATAGGCATTTTAATTGACTTTTTTGCTGTCATAAATCTATGTGGTTTTTTTGCAAACTGTATTTATGAACAGCATGACAGTAAGAACTAGAAACATCAGTAATATATGCATGTTCTGGCCCATTCTTGTTTTCTCAACAATATGGAACATTTGTAATTGGACTATGGGCAAAATTCTTCTCTCATTTGCAAATTCAGAGTAACAGCAGTGATATCCAAGAAAAATACTGTACAAAGTTTATACAATGAGAATTATTTCCAGCCCAGTACCCTCACTGATTGTCTCAAACCATTTGTGTTTAACTGCAATAATGACCACAACAATTCCATTAGTTTGCAACCAGTTTTCTTCTATGCATGCATACAGGCCTCATTTTCATCTCTGAAAGCCAAATGCTCTGATGTGAATGCCCATAAAGATTTCTTTTATAATCCCTGAATTCTGTGTAGAGGGCTCAACATCTCCTTTTAAAGTGTTATCAATTTTTCTATTTCTGTGTGTTCAATGCCATGCCATGAGAAATGCTGAACTGGGGACTAGTATAGACACAAATTTCAGAATGCTGGTTACAATACATTTATTATTAATTAATATTAAATACTACTTAATAGTAACATATCAAATTAATATTTATATACAAAGAAAAGTACATGCAAACTTCTAATATTATTCCCCCAGGTCAGCTGTTCAGGTAGTCCAGCTGATTTTTTTATGAAGACCATGAACTTTACGAAGAAGTTATTCAAGAAAAATCTCATATAACACAATCTTATACAACGCTGTGCTAAATGGTGTTTGCAACAGAGCTACTTAATAGTTTATGTGCAGCTGGATATATGAGAGCTAGCACAGCACTGAGCACCTGCCCAAGAGGCACAGACCAGCACCTCATTGTTGCCTGTATAAAATGCAGTTAGAAAAGTGAAAATGCTGCGTTACTTCTATGTGAAACAGTAGCTTAAGTTATGCAGTTTATTAGGCTGCTACTGAAAGTATAATTTTTTGTAAAAATAAACTGAAGTCTGTAAAATCTATAGTAAATCTATTACATTATCATGCTTTCAGCATTGGTAAAATCAATGGTTTTCTTTCCATAAAATCCTGCTTTTTAAAAATCATGTAATGTTGTTCAACTGAACGTGTTTATAAAGCAGTGACAAGAAGTGGAATTTACTTTCTTTTCTATTTTCCTAAGATGAGATTTAAAATAAAACCTATAGAGGGTGCTCTTACACCAACCATATAGTACTTGGTATCTTTAAGAGAGGTGAAGGCAGCTATTTTGGTAATTATTTTAAAATATACGAATAAAAATGATTAAAATGCTCCTCCTTAAATGCAAAGGAAAAGAGTAAAAATTCCTTTAAAAAAATTTGGTTTTCCTCCAAAATAGTTGACAGATGATTTTATTGTACTGCCAAAGTGTTGGTTACATTTGAGAAACACCTTGAGATTTTCCTGAATTCCCACAGGCACCCAGCATTCACAGTTGCACTGAAATTAGTGAAACTTAAGACTACTAAAATTGAAAAATTATTATGGTCTAATTCAATTTAACTTAAAAATTTTAGTCACACATTTACAACAGAACAGCAATTTACTTCTACTATCAACAACATTAAAAAATATAGACAGATGTACTATCTCTGGTTAAAAGAGAAGCTAAGCTATATGAAGGGTCTGATAAATCTTTTTGTAAAAGCATTGTTTTGATAAATTCTATGCTTAACTCTAAAGAAAAGTATTAATAGATCCAAAATATTATAAGCTGAAAGAACTATCTAGACATATAATAAAGACTGTTTGTCTTCAAAAGCCAAAGGAAAACATTTGCCAAGCCAGAAGTGCAAATTAAATCATCACATTCTGTCTTATGCTCCATATATGTATACTTCCCTTGAAAAATAATCTAAGTTAGCTTGATAAGCTGTGAAAAATCACTGTCCACAAATATTACCCTATAGATTGTATTTTAAGTCAGTATCTGAAACACTGCGGTTGAGAAATATACAGCAGTAGAAAGATGAAAAAGATGAAAAACAAAACTTACCTCAGACATATGGTGCTTCTGTTGGGATGAAAAGTGTGACAAATACTGCAGAGGAGACACACTTAATACTCTTACATACTAAGTACAAGAAGCCCCTCTGATTATGGCTCAGGTGCAACAGCCTACTAAACCTGCCTCTGCTTTTGTAACTTAAACAGATTGTTTATTTCTTTATCATGTAGCCATAGATCTTTAAAGGCAACAAAAGACTGGCTGATTCATTTTGAATATAGGTAGAAAACTTGTCCAACAATGATGTTTTCTTTTAAACAGTTCCTGGGAAAACATTCTTACTTGTGTTCCTCCCATTTGCCAGGGCTATTTTTTAAAAAATGTACAAACTGCTGTCAAGTGCCATGTGTTGGTTTTTTGTTCTCTACTTATGCAATACTTACGCAATTGTGATACAATTCCTATACCAGACCCCAGTCCAGACAGGAAAAAAGCAGGGTTTTTTGTTTTAGCAGACCCATAAAGGACTGCAACGCTGTTCATACTAAATCAGACTGTTGTTTTGAAGCAGTTACAACAGCGCTCTCAGTAACAGAAGACATGTGACCAGGTTTAGTTTTGTTAGACCAGTGTAAATCTCCAGTAACTCTGATAAAGCTGATGGAGTCAATCTGAGTATGTGATACAACCAGCAGAACAAAACCACAATGCAGTGACTCATATTGTAGAGACACTACTAACTCCCAGGCTGGTAACATTTTAGATATTTCCAGGCTAGAACAATTTAGATACAGTGGTAACTTTTTTTTTTGGAAAAACATCGTTTTGAAACTACCAGAATCACAGACCAGAATTTTCTAGACTTCTTTCCTCAGAAGTGAGTTTTAATGGCTGAACTAACTCAAGAATGGGCAAGAAATAAATTACGAGAGCACTATCCAATCTATTGCACTAGAGGACAAACTCAATTACAAATCACTCAGCATATCTTCTTGTACATGAGTAAAACAGCACTGAAACATGAGTTTTTATTAAAACTCACTCCACTCTAGGTAGCACTAGGTGTGTTGGGTGCATTTGCAAGGTTTTGGTAGTGATTGTGGCAACAGGGTGCCCTTTGTGGGATGAGGTGAGGGGCTTCCCTGTGCTGCACACAGATAGCTCCTGCAGCTCTGCAAGGGATCCTTGGCAGGACACAGCTAAACCCATCTGCTGAGCAAAAACTTATTTTTAAAAAGGACAAAAATAGCCACAGGGAGAAAGAGAGAGGGAACAAAAGGAGTAGGAAACAAGAGAGGGAATATAAGAGTAAGAAAAAGGAGGAAGTTCTCCATGGCAGAGCAGATCTTCCCTCTAGCCCACAGAGCACATCAGAGCAGATGGGTATTTCTGAAGGAACTGCCACCTGTGGAGAGCCTATGCTAGAGCAGATTTTCCTGACAGGAGTGCTGCCTGTGGAGAAGCCCACACTAGAGCTGAGGAAAAGTGTGAGGAGGAAGGAGAAACAAAGCAGATTGGTTAGGGACTGTAATCCCCCGCTCCCATCCCACTTGCGCTGCTCAGGAGGGTAGGGGTAGGTACAGGAGCCTGGAGTGAAGTTGAGCATGGAAGTGAGGCAGAAAAGGTGCTAGCTCAGTATTTGTTTTTTCCCATTACTTACATTAGTAATTATTTTTATTTTAATTGCGAATAAATTAGGGTAATCTTTCCCAAGTCAAGCCTGCTCTACAGACAGTCAATGTCTATTTCCACCCAATCTTTTTCATTCCTGTTCTTCCTGTCTTCTCCCCATATCCTGCTGAGGAGTGCATGAGCAAGCAATTGGGTGGGAGTTTGGCTGTTCACTCAAAACAAGCCACCACTTTAGCTAAACTTAAAATCCCCAGCAGAATGCTTCTAAGTACTCAGAATTCCAAATGTAATTGCACATGTCTTCAATTATGCTTTTGAGTTCTTGTAAGATTTAAAAAAAAAAAAAAAAAAAAAAGCAGGGCTTGACCACCACACCTCTGCAGAAGCCAACTCCAAGCCCATTGTTCCTTCCTTCAGCTGTCTGTCCCTTGCCTTTACTTTAGAGAAATTCAGGACACTTCTGCACAAGCCAAACATGAGCTGAACAGGGCCTTTCTCTCTGCAGGTTATCAGACTCCCTGTTGAGAAGGTGGTGTCCAGTTAGATGAAAGAAAACTTGAGGCGAGCTCTCAAGTCAGCCTTGCTTAGCTCTAGCCTCAGCTGAACAAAAAATCTCACGGCCTCAAATTATATGATACCAAGAATAGATAAATCCAAACCATGACACATCTTCCAGAAAAGATCTGTGCTAACCAAGAAGGAGACAGTGAGATTAGCTGTATATGCAGTAACTCTTAAGCTTATCAAACAAATTCCTATTCAGAACCCTGCCTTCTCAGCATCGACAAGTTGTTCTCAAATGAATTTGATAAAAATGTAGAGAAAGCACAGATAAGTTTGTGCCATCCGGAAGGCTCAAGCCCAGCCTCTTTTAACTTCACTGCGGGCAGCTGAAAGTCATGCTGAGTGTGTATTTGCCCTTTGATTTTAGTTAAGCTTCTGTGTTCTTTAAAATGTCCCTTAATCACTCACTACTCGTTAATGAATGACTTATAAACTCTACCTTTCTAAAGTCTGCAAAACGTAAATGGATTCATACCTACACTCCTGTGCAGTTCCTTTGATTAAGAGTTGTACAGAAATTTTATGAAAACTAGTATCTGATGTATGGTCATTTTCGAAATTGGTTCTGATCTGTGTGGACAAATAGGGCCAAACTTTTCAGAGAGCCTGAAGGAGAGTTAAATGCTTCAGGTATTTGATGCCATAGGATCTAGGTCACAACGAACAACAAACATACTGGATTTAGAAGGAACTCTGCTGCAGGCAAGTGATGCCATCTGCTGTTGACCATTCACAAGACATTAAACCAGATGATTCTTTAGATGTGTGACACTTCCTTTTTCCATTTCATTTCTGTCGTTAGTACTTTCTTTGAATATGAGTTTGAATTTTTTTTTTCCAAAAGGCATTCCATAAAGCATTAGCGTGATTTGGATACCTGCTACCTGTTTGTAACCCAGATATCTCGTTTTCCATATTTCAAAATGGGAAAACCAGAGCACTTGTGAAGAGATGTTAGAATAAGAAAAAGCAAGGAACAAAGTATTTGCTTTTCCTCAAATAATTACAAACCACCTTTGTACAAGGACTACTTAAAGAGAAGATGTTCTATAAGTTTCACTGTGATTTGGATAAGAGCTATATTGCATTAACAATGACAAAAAAGATCTATGTATTTTCATAATTTTTCTTTTTTGGTCTATTGGTCAAACACTGTGACTGCTGCAATTCTAAACTGGAAGGAAAACAGCACATCCAGTAGATATTACTAGGTTGCTCAGAATAATGCAGTGTTTGGGATTCTGTAGGTATCAAATGCTTCTAAGAGGGCTTTGAATACGTCATGCTGATGCCTCAGAGTATTTTTTACCTTTTTTTTTTTTTAAAAAGGTTCAAATACCTCTGTATAAAACTATTCCAAGTGAAAAATTGTTAGAGAATCAGTAAAAGACTCTCACACAGCTCTACCAGATACTTCACAAACCAAATCTGTAAGAGTAGTTAAAAATCACAGCTGAGAGACTGAGAAAATTTGAATGTGCCAAAAAAAAAAAAAAAGGAGGAAAAAAGAAATAGATTAGCTTCCTGAATTTAAATTCACACAGGGAAAAAGAAATTTTTAAAACCATCTGTTGATAAAATGTGTTCAGGAAGCATATTCTAGCAAAAAGAACATGGCAATTTTTTCACTTCAGATTTTTTAATCCTGCTTTGGTCTCCACTTGACTTTGTGAACTGGTGTTACTTTTGTTTTTTCCCCTCTTTGAAAAGCCCTTTGTTCTGCTTGGGAAACAAGGACTTCTCCATGAAGTTTTCCTTAGGCATTCAGTATCATGTATTAGCAGCTACGCAGACATACTACTAATTTCTGAATCTTGAATGATGCAAAATGAATTGCAAAAGGCTGTACACACACTACTTTGGGTAGGTCTGCAGCTAAATTAAATGCCCAGACTTTGGAATGTCCATGACTTTGGTGTACTGGGGCTCTTCACCCTGCATGAAGGGACTGCTTCCTCAGCACACAGCCTCACCCTGCTCAGCATTACGTACTGTGGTTGCAGTTGTCATACTATTCCTAAGTACCAAATGCTGCTTTGTTGGTGTTAGGGTTTTTTTTGGAAGGGCTTGTAAATGCAGAAGGGTGGATAGTGCTGTTTCACCATAATAACAACTCCAGAACTGTTGAAAATAATTGGAGGCTGCTGTATAAACATGACAGTTTTAAATATTTTGCCACTCAACCATTTGCCGTGCTGCCAAGGTTACCAACAGTACATTTGCAATGATCTGTCTTGCCGTGATAGACAGAGATACGAAGTGTCAGCTTCTCTTTGCTCAGACAATAAATGCAAACCTGTTTTCTTCTGAAGTAGGAAGCAGTTTCTTCAACAACTTTGAGCACAGAATTTAATATGCCAGTATTTGAATTCTTATGCCAGATCTGCTGCCAGGAAATGTTCATGACGAAGTATTCTTATGAAAGATAAGAATAGCAAGATAAAAAATGGAACATAAGAGAAAAGAAGACCTTCTATGTTAATACACAAATAATTCAGTATATTATTTCTCTGATAGTTAAAAATTATGTGGAAAATACAAATGTAGATCTATAAATGTACCCATCAAGGAGAAAATTCTGTTCATTAACAGCCAACACTTTGGTATACATTAAATTTTAAAACATGAATTTAAACAGCATTTAACTGGTAATACTGGAAGGATGGTGGATTAAGGAATGCTTCATTTAATGCTGTGTCAAGGTGAGATCTTAACGCCCAAATAATGGTTTCAAATATTTAACTAATTGTTCAGAAACAGAACGATAAATTAGAAAAATTACAACAGATTTTGGACACCTTGTTGAAATTGGTTGGAATTTTTCCAGTGTAGGCCTGACAGAACTGGTATCTCCCACGGCTGGAGACTGATCTTGCAAGGTACTGATGATGCTCTTAAGAGTAGTTACCATTTGGTACTTAACCTCTTACTAGAGCAAACCTCCATGTACCACGCAGATCACAGTAAGTGTGAAGTCTTTTCTTAGCTGACTATGCAGGAAGTGCAGCACTTGAAAGAGCATGACCAAACGTGGGTCGTGAGAAGGACATGCTCTTAATTGCATGGCCCCGCACAATTAACTTGGCAACGCCATTGGCTAATTTCAGTGAGGGGCACAGAATCAAAATGGTTCCTTTCTAACTAGAGAGCAGTGTTCCAGAATGTTGAGAAATACTGAGCATTAGTAAAAATTATTTCCATTAACTGGCAATTTTCTGTCCAAAACTTAAAAAAAAAGAGGTAAGAAATCAGAAGTAAAATCTCAGTACATGCAGAATTCTAAGAGCTCATGCTGAAGCCTTTCTATTGCATAACTTCATTATCTCATGTTTTCACTTCTCTTAAGATATATGAACATATTGTTAACATAGTCTGGCTTTCTAAGATTCAGTGAGAATCAGAAGTCATTTTCTGAGAACGATATAAGCCAAGCTAACTAGAATGAAGATAGGCAGAGTGCCTATCACAAAAAATTGCAGTATTCCTACTGCAACTATTAAGGGATTTCTTAATCAAATAGTTTTTAGGAAAATGACCAAGGAAGCAGCACTAAAAACTTGTCACTAAATTCTTAGCTTTAGCTGTGTTTCATTAGAAACCTACAGAAGAGAAATACTGAAATATGCTATTGAAACAAGTCTCGAAACAGTGGGCCTAATGGGGACACAAAGGCACGCTTCTTGGCTATCTTGGTTACAGATTAGCACAAGTGCAACTTTTATTTACATCTGTGAAGATAGGTATGAAGTTTCAGTATATTTTTATTTCACAAATACTGCAATGAAAAAGTTATTTTGGATTGTTCTAACATTAATTTTGAACCATGTAGGCTTCTCTGGTACCCCTAATTTTTGTGGGCAGAGAAACATTAGCATGACATGGAAGGCTCCTAATCAGCTGCACTTCTGTCTTTAAATACCTTCTAAAGTTTAGCTCTAGATACCCTCGTGAAGCAATATTTACTGACATAAGCTAGTAACATCCGTGTTTTTGCTCAAGAAGAGCTTATTAACTGATTCTGCTTGTGACATGACATGACAAGATGTAGCAACAGGAGTTGCTATGTGCTGTTACATGTTAGGGCTTCGAATTCCAGCAAACTGACATTTAAAAATCAATTTCAAAAGAAACAAACTATGAGAACAGTATGCTAAAAATGCAATATTCTCATGCATTATTTAGAAAAATATGATAGCAATAATAAATCAGAATATTTGAAAACAATCCTTTTCCTTGAAAGACTGAAATATGATGTAAAATTACTAAATATTTTTCAGAGATAGTAAGTACTGGTACACTTATTTAATAAGTCATTCATCTGAAATATCAATCAGAGGTTGAATGAGATTTTTCCCAAAACACAGAAGCTTGAAAAAATTATTATTTTTGCTCATCATGTTTACTACAGTAACGCCACAGATCCAAAGGTCAGTGGATTACAGCAGGCTTGTTTTATGTACATTCAAGACTCTGCCATGATCAGTTCCCAAACAGTTAATGTGACAGTAGCAAATCAGATGTTAATTTCATTACTGTTTGGAGACAGGCTATGAGGAAAAAAAAAGCAAGAAACAGAAACACTGAAAAAAAAGGATGACAAAGGAGAAAAGGGTATGAGAAAATGTGGCATGAAGTGAAGGTAATATTCAAACTGTCAAAACAGAGTCCATGTTTAAGTTCTGTAGGCTTTTTTAAATCCCCACAGTTCCTGCTTCTAGAGATGTACCTAACTGCTGCATGTTCAGGCTGATTACTCCATGAGAAAATGACTTGCACAGTACAGGTGAGAAAAGCTTTTCACGTCCAACAATGAGAGCAGATCTTCTGAAAGGACAAAATGAGGCAAGAGAAGGGCATGAAGTTAGAGACTGCTGGCAGAAACACTGAATTTTCTGCAGAAAGGTCAGCTCTGATTCTGCAGCATTTCTAAAGAGGCCCTCCCAATGTAATTCAGTTCCCAAATCTCTTTGGTAACATATGTTGATTTCCTTCACTTAAATTTCTCATGTAAAGGTCTGTATACCTCAAAATAGGAATGTAAGACAGATCAGTTATTTCAACCATTGCTACAGATAAATAGCCTTACCTATGGCTGGAATGCTCCATTATTAATGAGTCAGACTTCAAGAAACAACACCTCTAAAATCTAACTGTAGTGGAATGCTGCTCGTGCACAGCAGAGAACATGCCATTGAAGGACTTCAATTACAGTAATATCTCACTTTTTAGTATTATCACCCAGGTTCCAGGAACCCATAATGGGAATGATGAATGCAGAGGGCATGTCAAAACAGAAGGCGAACCACCCTAAACCTGCAGGCTACTCCAACCCTAGATCAAGGTACTGTGCAGGTGAATTCACACCAGGGTGAAGATACAGAATGCTGAGTAATAATCAGCCTTTACCCGAGTTACGAATCTCTGCTTCCCTGTGTCTTTATGTGTTTCATCTGCTTAAAACATAGAAAAACATTATGGGAGCAAGGTTTAGAATATTAGAATACCACAAAGGAAGTTCCCTAACAGTTTTCAATGTTCACCTGCAATGGCATTGCTTGAAACCCAAGTACTGTTTTGCTTCCTCATGCAAAATACTCTTTCCACTGGGTCAGATGATGGCAATGTGCCTCCTAACTCTCCACAACTACCTTACAGCTTCAGGTCATGTCACAGAGGAACAGCTATGCTGCCTCATGCCTCCCAGGAAGAACACTGCTGTTTGTGGTGATCCTCAAGAATGGGCAACATCCCTGGCTGCTAGGCTGGGACACGGCTTCCCAGCTGTTGGGAGAATCCTTCATGCAAGTGGCAGGCTTAGCCGTTTGGCTTACCCAGCATGTGCAATCCTGGAGTCTCGGCAGTGGCAGCACTACACTGGATAGGGGCTGTGAATGTGCTAATTGAGGGTCAGATGGAAGAAAGGGGCAACTAAGAGACTGACAAAGATGATGTCTGTTCTACTTTTAGCACACACTTTTCCCTTTTCTCACTTTGCTCCCTTTTCTGGGAGGCAGGTGCAAGTGGTCTAGAAATTGACTCACCTTCACCTTTCGCTATAAGAAAGTGGCAGGGGCCACTGTGTTTCATGAGGAGCCCAAAATGGTCAGCGTGTGTCAGGCTCTGAGGATGCTAGCACCTCTGGGATCAATCTTGTCAGAGCTTGGACAAGCAAGAATGCTGTCCTGACTGCTGGTGAAGTTTATCATTATGCAAGGTGCTATAAGCTCTTCCACTTTGTCAAAACTAAGTTATGCTGTATTACTGCAGATGTAGAACTTCCAGAATTTTCAGAATTGCTGTTCCGAACACAGAAAAATAATAGAGTAATAAATTTACTTTTAGGTCTGTTTGCCCTTTACTAAATCTGGATTCCAGTTAAGAAAGACAGATCCATAAAGGGAGATATTAATACCTTGTATCTTCCAGGTATTCCAGTCCCAAACACCTATTAAAGCACTTCAAAAGACATAGGTACAAAGAAAAAATCACTCTGTAGAGGTCAGCTCTTTTGAGAATCCTAGCCTTAGTAAATAACCTTTGTTCTTCTTCCATTATTTGCTTTCTGAACTTGAGGTATCTGACTTAAATGATTTCATTTTCAACTTGCAACTTAAATTTACTAAACAGATTTTGTTCTTAGTAAGTAAACCCACCTTAACGCACTTCCACAGAAAAGCGTTTTATCTTTTTGCCATCTCTTTCCATCATTTTAGATACATGTGGATTGTATAATTAAAGAAATTTTTTACAGGGAATCTATTCAGAACAATACATGTGCATCTTAGCCTGTTGTAAAAAGAGTAAGCTAGGGTATACTTACTGCACTACTTGGTCCTGAAGGGGTATGTTAAACTATCCAAATCTGAGCTTGTTTATTGAAACATTCCCATGCAGACCACCTCCCATTAGTCAAAATGGGATCTGAGTCCCTGGAACAGGTGTAGTCTGATACACAGTACTAAGTTTGCAATCACTTCAGGACGTAGAAATCAGTGAAGATAAGCCAGCCAAACAAAGATGAATAAACAGTCAGAATTTGCTTTTAGAATCTGATATGCTCAAAAGTACAAGAAAATTTTAAGCATTTAAGAAAATTCCAGTAAAAGTTTACAGAAGCTGAATGTCAAGGCTGAAGGAAAATGAGACTATATGATAAGAATGCTCAGTAATGAACTTGCTCCACATCCTGAAAAGCTCTTCTTTGGAGGGAGACAAAGATCTCCCTGACTTTACTCATTTTGGACAGTCACAGTTAATTCATCAGGACAATTTCCTACGTGAGGTACTATCAAATGATTTTAAGAATTGTGGGATTTAGCATGCCACATTGAAACAACCTAGTATAGCCTGTGACTGCAAAATGAGGTTTTGTTTTTCCAAGAGTTTTCTGAAGTGGAAGATCTCAGTATTTTTTACTTCACAGGATTTTTAAGGTCAGAGCTTTAAGCCGTTACTGTTTAAAACATCTACAATGTTTTAGCAAGAAATCACAAAACTTGTATGGATTCAGAGGGCATTATGCTACTGGTATTATCATGTATAACAGTACTGATTCTTGCAGTGAATACTGACTGCTTTCCTTGTTTTCTTACGTATCATAGTATTATTTTTGATATTTAACTATAGTTTCATCAGGCCACACATTCTGGTTATCACGGTGCAATCTCTGTGAAGCACTTACCTTAGTTCTTAACTTTCATCTGGCAGTTGAAACAATGCTAACATCTCCAACAGAGGTTGGATACAGCAGCAGTGCCTGTGATTCAGAATCCCATGATCAACATTATCACTCTCCCCACCTGACACATACACTTAGAGGAGTTCTATGGCAGTGACTGCAAAGACGTCTAGGGAGGACAGAGATCTCCATAAATGCTGCTTGATTGGTATCTAGCTGGGGCAGACCTCTGGTTTGTTGCTCTGTCTGCTGGCATAATGTTAGTTTTAAATCACGATTATAAAAATTCTTCCCTCTTGAGCTAAGTGTTGCTGTGCTTTGTTTCTGCTCAGCTAATATCGACAGGCAGCAGAGTTTTATTTAACATCTGCAGTTACACAGTTAAAATGCTTTCTGTTATGACTGTCTCAATACAGCTTTCATTAACATATAGGTCTGGAGTCTTCACTTAACCTGTAAAATATTTCAAAGCAGTCTTTTTTGTTTGTGTGCTTTAGAAACCAGATAATAATTATTAAGGTTTGTAATTCAGGGAAAATTCAGAGTGTTCAATAAAAAATTGGCCACAACTGAGTGTCAGAAGAATGTTTTAAAACAGCCTTAGGAAACAATCTCATATTAATTAGCTCCGAGAAATTACTATTTGGTGCTTATTGAAAACATGAGAATTGCTACTGTAGACTGCAAAGGAAAACAAAAGTAGAAACTACATAAAATTAAAAACTTTAAGCAACACTATGATAATCCTTTTGTGCACAGGAATGCAATCGGGATGTGATTTTTAGGCGACTTTCTCAACTTTTCTTGGACTTATGGGAACTTAAAATTAACAACTATTTTATAAAAGTAACAGATGCATACGAGTGTCAAACAAGGAAATTTTGTCTCTGAATTTTCCCAAGGAGATTGATGATGACTTTGTCACAGGCTGGAAGGGACATCTAGAACTAATTTGGCCCAAGCCTCCTGCTCAAAGCAGTGCCAGCTACAGAGGGTTACTGAGGGCCATGACCATTTGAATTCTGAATCTCCAAGGATGGAGACTCCAGAACCTCTCAGTACATCTGTTCCAATATTCTACCTGCCTCACAGGACAAAAGCAGTTTAAAAAAAATCTAAATCAAAGTTTTTTTATATTTCAATTTTTACCTGCTGTCGTATCACTGTATACAACTGAGAACAGTCTGACTGCATCTTCTTTACAGTATTCCATCAGGTATTTTTTATACATATTGATAATATTCCTCTCCAAGCCTTCTCTTCTCCAAGTTAAACAATCCCAGGCCTGTCAGCCTCGCCTTGTACGTGGGATGCTGCTTAACCATCTTCAAGGTAGTTGACTAGATCTGCTCTGGTATGTCCTTTCCTCTTTTCTACTAGGGAGCCTGCTGCTGCACCCAGTACTCCAGATACGGCCTCAACAGCCCTGAGTAGAAAGGAAAGATAAGCTCCATCGACCTGCTGGCAACATCTCCTAAAGCAGCATAGGAGGCTGCTGGTCCTCTTTGTTACAAGGGCATAGCACTGGCTCATATTCAATTTCATGTTCACCAGAACCCCCAAGAGCCTCTTCTGCAAAGCTCCTGCCCCAGGATGTACTGGTGTAGAGGTTTATCCCTCCTTAGATTTTGGACTTTGCAACACTAGTCAGAAAAACAGAAACATCACTTTCAGAGCTATGCTCACACAGATGTACATTGCCACGCACCCCTGAGCTCCTCACACAGTTCTGTTTCATGCAAAAAAAGCCACTGCCAACATATATATCAGACTGTCAGAGACATACTGCCAGTTCTGGTTTCAGTGTGCCAAGTGCACACATTATGTAAGCATATCAAGTGCGTGAGAATATGTAAGGACATTTACAAAAGTGTGTGCACAGTTGTGCAGAGCTGTATCTTAAAATACAGTTCTGGGTTATCTTTCTGTTGACATCTCAGACCTAGTGGACTCCATGTATAAAGCCAGCTCCCTATTTGACGAATTCTAACAGATCACCACTCTATCATTCCATAAAGCAGACTCCCTTCCGTAATAGAGATCTCTATATTTTTTCCCCCATCTTCTTACTATTCCAAGTGTTTTTCCTTTCTTTTTCTTTGGAAAAAGTCATACTGACTCATTTTCTTGCTGCTGTACTTTCTCCAGTTTTGACCATGACAACTAATGCTACAAGGATGCACAATGTAAATAATGTGAGATATTTAATTTCTGCTACATTATACAGCAGAAAATGTGATGAAAGGACAAAACCTTTCCCACCTTCAGAAGACAGCTCATTAAAAATCACTAGGAACTTTTAGTATGAGAGCAGGAATTGACCTGAAGTCCTGAGAAAACCAACACTGAAAGGAGGGTTTACTTTGATTTGCATTCCTAAAGGAACATTAACTAGAACTAGGATATTTCAATCTAGATTATTTTTATTTCTAATCTTTATTCCCCTTTGCTAAAATTTCACTATTTCTTTAAGAAAAAGGTATTAGAACAAGTAAAGAAGACGTTGTAATATCTATGAGGCCCTATTAAGTTGGAGACTTAATTTGAAGTTTCCTTTTCCAATAATATTTTTAGTAAATAGATTTTTAAACACACCACAGTATAAAGATGTCCTTGTTCATCCTCAGCCTTTTTTGAGTAGAAGATCTTAGTATTTAGAGAAATCCTGAAATCCTCAGTGAGAACTCACATTTCTAAGCTACAGATTGTTCAGATGCAGCCTTTGCTTACTGAGTGCTGGGTAGCAGCAAGTATACGAGGGAAGGCATCGTTCTATGCATAACCTGGGTTTTGTTTCTTTGCTTATTTTTTATGAAATCTCTGCTACCAGCAGCCATCAGATTTGAGCTAGATGGGGTGATATAGTTTAATCCAGTGTGGACTTTGTAAGATTTTGCGTTTCCTTGCTACCTCATCTTTTTCATCATTTCCTTTGTCTTTCTCTCAGTTTTTAAAACATAAGTGTGACTTTCATTTCCTCTGCTTCTCTAGCTGAATCTGTTTTTGTTGGCATATCAGTGTATCCTTTTTCTGCAGGTACACTTGCAGCTTTCTCTTTTTGTTCACATTACACCACTGTCCTACTCTGATGTTTGCCTAATATTCCAAAACAGATATGCCCATGACCAACGTATTTTTCTGTCCTCATGAATTCTGTCCTGCTCAGTTCCTAACACACTACCTCCACCTCAGCATCTCTTTCCCTTCCCACAATTCCCAGATTTCTTTCCAGAGCTGCCTTCCTCAGCACTAGAGGATTTGGTTTTGTTTCTTTCCTTCCAAGTCTTTGCATCTTTCCTCTTTGTTACCTTGCTTAGTCTTGTAGAACAAGTGAATTAAGAAAGGAAATAAGTGCTTCTTCTAATTGCCTAAGTCAGGAGTGCATTTAAGAGTCTCAAATGCACTAGTGCCTATAGGAATTGGACTAGGTGATCTCCAGATGATCTCCAGAGGTCACTTCCAACCCTAACAATTCTGTGATTCTGTGAAATCCTGATATATTCAAAGAGGAACAGCGTAACACTAAGCTGTCTACTAATTTTCCAAGGAAAACATCAGTACAAACAAGATAAATTAATTTAGTATTGTCTTAGACAGTGACACCAACTTCTCAAAAAAGAAAGAGCGCCTTGCAACACCTCAGGTAGGTCACTTAGAGACTAACATAACATTACTGATGGAATTAATAGAAATGCTGTTCCCTTGCAAAACGTTACAGTCTAGTAACATAAAGAGCTACTTGCTATTACTCTTTCTAGGTGGGAAAGCAACACATTTTCTTTAATAAGTTTTGGAAGACAGACCTTGTTGTGTTACCCAGTGCAGTGCTGTGCATTTTGAACTAAAGCAGTGAACTAAATAAGCCTCCATCCCATCTGCTGACTAACAGTGGTTTCTGAGCAACACACCCTAACTGTTTAATACCAAGGATGATTTACTGCATTCCTGTCCCTAAGCATTTTTCTTCCTGGTACTTTTTCTTCTCATCCAATTAGATTCCTATTCCAGATCCTGTATCATATGCACTACATAAGTCTTTCTGTTGAACTGAAGACTAAACCTCTGAGACTATTTATTACTCCTCTCCTTCTATTTCTTTTCTACCCTGAAATCTCACTCTATCTTCATCTCCCACCTTTCCTCACAAATACACCAAAAAGTTAATTTGTCTCATATGGCTTTCCTCAGCTACAGGAGGGTGGGGATGTGAAGCACATCTTGTAAAAGGTCTGTCAAACCAAACAAGTAATTTCCAGAGAGTTTCTAACACCTGCTAGTTGTTATGGATATCACAGTATTATCACAGTTATTTAAAACAGTTTTAGATTAGCCAAATGTCAATCTCGCAGCAACTGCACAACCTTCAGGACATCTTTGTGTATATGACAGACTTCCAACTGTGAAAAGATTGCTTAAAAAAACTCTGTACTTTCTAAATTAGCATGTATCAATTGTTTTCTTTACGGGGAAAAATATTTAAAAGTTACAAAATAGGTTAAGCTATTCAAATGTATTATTTTTGTTTATATTAGTTTCTCTTTTGTGTCTGAAAGCACACAAGATGTATTTCACTGCTGTTTGCTTTCACATTTATAGTGTACTGGTTAAAAAGAACTATGTCTATTCATTGGTGTTTTTTTTTTTAATTCCTACCGATTTTAGTATTTTAAAAGCAGGTCTTTTGTTTGAGGAACAAATCAGAGGTCACAAAAGCAACTTAACTGACATTGTACAAAGTCTTACTCGAAAATGGTGGCAATTCTA
The DNA here is from genome assembly GCA_013397775.1 of Eulacestoma nigropectus. NCBI lineage: Eukaryota > Metazoa > Chordata > Aves > Passeriformes > Eulacestoma > Eulacestoma nigropectus. The sequence continues at coordinate 9,811 of VZTE01003071.1, read as the reverse complement.
CTAAAACATCCAACCAGCATCTTCTTTTGTTTGGTTTGTTAGTGTGGGCTCCCCTTACATACCAAGCCTATGATGGATTTCTCATATATATTAAAGTGATGAAAGAAATTCAACGGGCAGAGCTGCAAAAAAAATAAGGTGGTTTTTTTTCCAGTGGTGCACAATGGCTTATGGTAAATAAGACAGATGCAGAAAGTTCTGACAAAGTGTAATCAGAAAGACATGACTCAGGGGGTACATGCATAAATACAAATGCCCCAGTCACCACACTGTGAAGAACCCACATGGAATTAGCAGCATGAATTCCCATTTTTTAGGAAACAGCTATTTATGCTGCTTGATCTTGCACTGAGGCATAGTCTCAAGTATGTGATGATACATTCTGTCACCATGGAAAGGAATGTACAAAACGTAATACTAAATAATAAATTTAAACATTATATACTGGCAAAGTTTTCATTCTTATTTCAACACAAACAAGGGTTTAAAAACATGTAGAATGTAAACACAGGTTTTCAGTCTAGTATTTGTATTCCCTTCACTCAATTTTCACCTAATTTTGGTTTAATTTTGTTGAGTCTCTAGTTGAGCTGAGCTAGTTGTCTCTTAACTATTCAATTAGGTATACTCAATGAAAGTCTGGGCAGAAAGCTATTGTTATTTCATCCTTGAAGGGCATGGCTTCCTGCTTCATCTGTAGTGATACACAGTAAAATCCTGCTCATCTTTCATAAAAGCATCCAGTGAATCAGAAGGATACGTCCTTGGTGAGGGGACCAGGATTTGATTCAAAATTATACTATGATAAGGCTATGAGCATTCTGCAAAATTTGTGGTCATACACCTCTATGCCTATAACAGAAACACAAGTTAATGCTTTTCCTGGAAGTTTCCATAATGTAGTATTTAACAAAGACTTGCACATGAATATGACTTTAATTAAACATAAGTTGTCTCCTACCCAGAAATTGCTGCTAGTTTTTGATGAGCCTGATAGGCCATCTCACATCCTCGGGTTCGAGTTTTGTGCAATCCTGCATGCAGAGAAGGACAGGTGACAGAGACATCCCCAATGGAAATGACCAGCTCCCGATAGAGAGCCACCTGGGTATTGAAATCCTGGACAAGCTGAAAAACAAAACCAATTTACATACATGAGAATTTTGACGTACACTGGTAAAAACAGTCCAGTTTTTTAAAAACATGCCCAATCTAGGGCTTGTTCCTGCTGCTCACAATTTCATAGCACATAGGATCAAGAGCACATGATTCAGTAAATAACTGGAGCCTCCATGGCAGTTGCTTCTTCTGTGAGCTATAAATGCTCATCTGTAGGAAAGTAGTGTTTCTGCTTTTAATATATGAAAGTGTTTGAGTTATTAGTATTAAATATTAAGCAGTTTAAAAAAACATCTGTTTTACTAGTAGCATGAGGTTATTTTTTGCTATCATGAAAGATGAAAATATCTCCAGAAATTATTGCCTTTGCTCCTCCTACTTCCTGATTAACAGCACATTTAAGGATTGGAATGCAGCATTTGCTTTTAAATTGGCAAATTTGCTAATTTATTTTGTAATAATTTCGGTTCTGTCACTTTCCTTCAACTCAGATTTCAGACTTAAAACTCATCTGCTGTTACTTGGCTGAGAAGATGTACCAGACAGGCACTTTCCTGTTAAAATTCCAGAAAGCACCTTTTCTAAAGTGCGTGTGGGAAAAAGAAACAAAAGGAGTAAATAAACTCTACAACCTTTACAGAAATTCAATATCCAGCAGATACATATGGATGTTATCAGATAAATAGGTAATTTCAGAGTGATGGAAAGATCATTATTGTTTAGTTCCACTGATCACATACATAGAATTACATTTTAAGGAAATGAAGCATTTGCTGTCTCCTGAAATAATTCACATAAGACCATTTGCTCCACATGGTGGTGGGGGCGGAAGGATTGGAGTAATAGAACAGAGTATTTATTTATCTGTGTTTTGACCTCAATTTCCAAACTACATAAAAACAGACAAGAGTAATTGCAATTGAGTAATTCTGCAGTCATCATTACCACCAGAAATTCAACACACCCCAACATAAAAACATGCTCAGAACCTGGGATCTATCAGAGCTACCAATTTTTAAAGTCAAGCCCTCAAATTCTCATGCTCAGAAAATAAACAAGTTGCTTCTGCAGTATTACATTCACACCTTTCATACATCCCAGTGCAATTAACTGTACAGTTGAGAACTGGTATCAAAAATTGTTTTGACCATGCTTTCTTAAATTTAATTTTAAGAATAGCAAATAGGTTTCTCTGCTTCAGGAGCAGCAAGTCAACCCAAGTGCGTTTCAGTACATCTGCACCCTCCCATGCCCAGACCCCAAAGAAAGCCAAAAGCACACACCAAACAAAGCCCTAGGCACAATATTTGCTAAACAGGTCTTCACCTCTTATCATTCTGTAGCTTAAGAGAATGCATGAAGGCAGTGGAGATGAAAAAAATTGTATTATGTTGTGTCATAGTGTCATTATTCTGCATCAGGAAGAAAAGCGTCTCATCCTGCAACTGGTAACTGGTTGCACCAGACACATTTTGCCAGTTCTTACCTGACATCCCTTGTCTAAACACTCATTTATGCCACCTCAGCATTGCCCAGGAAAACAAAACCACACATATGTTCCCGAATCAAGACAGAGAACAAGAAAAAAAACCACACTGATTTTACCTCCTGAATCTTACTGCAACTTGATAATTCATCTCTAACATGTATTTTATTTCTAATCAGTCAATTCTAAAAACTCTTCTGTAACTAACCACATTATGCTGTTGGGAATGAGAAAAAAGGCAGAACCCAGTAAGATCCACTTGTTGGGTATATTTATAGAGCTACTGTGGCAGCTTTTGTTCCTCTATGCACTGGGAATTGCTCCCAATTTTGAAGTATCAGAGTGGATAATCTGCCAGCACATTTTTCAGCACTAGAGGAAAAAAGATTGCCAGAATCCAGCGGAATGGAAGTATCAGCTCCATTTTCAATGCTACTGGACAGAGCTTTAGCAAGATACAGATTTGTCAGCAAAAGTAGCAGCAACTTCATGTATTTTCTACATCTGTCATTAGCTAGAGGGGCAATTTTGGGGCCCAGTGTCAGGCTGACTGTAGCTCAAGGAGCCTGAAAGGGGGTACATGGCGCTGATTTGGAGGAATGTGTCAGGATGCAAGCATTTTCAACATGACTGGGGAAAAAATCTCATACCAGAATGTGACAGTCCAAAAATAACACAGCTGCAGGTGCTTCACCTGAGGTTTTACAATTGCAAACAGCTACTCTGGAAGACTGGTAACAGGTACCATATCTATCAGGGACAGAATATCAGGGCCTCTAATTCTGTGCCCTGATTTAAAAGGATTTCAGGGCAAGAGTGTGGTTGCTGCACAAGACAGCAAGCAGACAGTGCAGTGATTCATTGGAGGCAACTATTTACTCATTTAGGCTTCAGTGAGCGCAAGTCTGGGGGCAAATTTGGACGGATCTACCAAAAAAGCAACTCCAGCTGCTCTGCGGTGTGTGTACCGGGGCGAGGACTCCTGCTCCCACAGGACTGTCCAGGCGCCCGCTCCGCTCCCTGTCCCGCAGCCGGCTCTCCGCAGGTCGCGCCTTCCCTCCCGCCTTGGAACCGCCGCTATTTGGGGTGCAGGGCAGCACCCCGGCGGGGACTGCGGGTTTAAAAACAGTGCAACTGCACGTGATGGGAATAGTCAAGGTGGCGGGAGGAGCGGCATCGCTGCCTGCGCCGGGAGAGCTCGGAAAAGGCAAAAACTACGGCAAGCCCGCCTGCGGTACCCACCATCTTACAGTCGTCCAGGGCTCTCTGGGTTTGGTAGGCGCTATCGGAGCCGCTGCCCCGGCGTTCGCTGTCGCGGCCGTGCGGCGAGGTCCTGCTGCCCTGGAAGATGGAGGCGGCGGAGCGGGGGCGCTTCCTGCGCCCGCTCGGTGCAGCGCTCATGCACACGCATCCGCCGCGCGGAGCCGCCCGCGGGCGCGGGCAGCGCCTTCCCCGCCGCCGCC